>RQTK01000898.1:124509-126473 GCA_003991915.1 Elysia chlorotica
ATAATCTTAGTCATTTTACTTGTCAAGCGCTCTTGGTATAATATTTCTAACGACTTAAGGTCGGAGCCCATAATTTTTTCTGCATTTTTGACAACTGATTCTAGCTTGTGTAAATTAACTAGAGGTAGCCTATCGAACCAAACTCCAATAGATCTTGTCAATATACTTTCAATAATAGCCCTATAGAAATTAGTCAATATCATTTTATTTACCCCGTAAGACTTCAGTTTTCTAAGAAAATACATTCTCTGTCTTGCTTTCTTAAGGATATCATTGCAGTTAATATCCCATGTTAAAGTATTGGATAGGACAGTGCCAAGAAACTTGAAATCGTATACTTGTTCTACATTTGATCCCTGTATAACCAAGGGTGGGGGTGGGGGTTCGTTTCTCCTGAAATCTATGATCATTTCCTTTGTCTTTGATACATTCAGCTGTAAGTTGTTCTGGTTACACCAGCTCTATACATTTTATCTCTTACTAAAATCCCACCCCTCCCTTAGATAATTTTTCGAAGTACAGCGATTAAAACGTTACCTTTTTCATATTAACCTTATTTTTTTTTACATTTATATCGCAGTTAGCGTGGTTGCTATCACAGCTTCAGATCTCAGTTTAATTGCAGAATCACCAATCTTTAAAAAAAAAAAAAGCTTAGGGCCTACAGATCTAAAAAATGTGTGTACTCTGACCTGAATAAATAATCCAGTCCTCTTTCTGGAAAATGTTTGGTTAGACACTGTTTTCTTCCACACGAGATGAAAACACTGTATATGTTATAAAGTGTTTAAACTACAAACGTACCACGTTTAACGCTCACTTTCTAACTCAGCTAGACAGACACGGCAAGGCGCGAAAGCTTTCCTGTACAGCTCACACATACACAAAGCATTGAAACAAAAGTGTTCAGCTCCCACAGTGTAGATCTACTGATTCATTTCACATGGTTCTTAGCTGCGCATCATCAGTAGAGGATACGTCCGCGGCACCAAAAGCATCCTTGGTAGACAGAATGGTTCAACTTCGTAAATAGGATAGCATCTAGCATCCGCCAACAGCGCATCTATTATAGTATACTATAGCGCTGATGCTGGTGCCTATCACCCTGAGGGTTGGAAACTTGTTACGTTCTTTCTCCTAACTAGGATTATATGCATGGTATATATATGAGCTTCAAATGAAGCTGTTTTCTGCCCGTGTTGTTCCCTTGCGGTATGCGCTCCGCTCACCCAGACCATCTGCTCTACAAACAACTCTCCTTCCTCGTTTCACAGCCCGGGATTATGTTTCAGTTTCTTAATATCTTATGGTTAGTTTTCAACTTTGTTTGTGTGCCTGTTTGTCTATCTCTGCGTTTATCTGCGTTACTTAATTTTCTACTTTGTACTAATCTATCTTTGTCTATCCATATATCTCTCAACCTCTTTGTTAGAGAGAGAGAGAGAGGAGAAAGAGAGAGATAGAGAGAGTGAGAAGATAGAGACAAGGAAAATAGACAGAGACAGAAACATAGAGAGACAGAGAAGAAAAATAGAGAGAGAAGAAGACAGAGAAAGGGGGGAGTGAGAGGGAGAAGTGGTAGAGGAAAAGGAGATACAGAGATATGGTGAAAATGAAAGAGGGGAAGATAGAGAGAGAGAGAGAGAGAGAGAGAGAGAGAGAGAGAGAGAGAGAGAGACGAACAGACAGACAGACACAGAGACGCCTATGGGTTTTTTTTTTAAATAAAAGTTTGTGGCTGAAAGTTGGCGCCAAGACAGTGATGCCTATAAAATTCAACGTCGCTTTTCTTTCTATTATTTGCAGCAATGTTCCAAATACATAGCCATAATAGAAACACGTGTGGGATGTACATGCAAGGCTTTCCCACGCGCAATCGCATGGGAGTGAAAGAATGGAAAAAAAAAGTTTGGCACTCCGCTGTCAAGGGAGCTATGGGATTAAAGGCAAACTTTCTCTTTCTC
>RQTK01000898.1:129602-171019 GCA_003991915.1 Elysia chlorotica
TAGTAGTAGTAGTAGTAGTAGTAGTAGTAGTAGTAGTAGTAGTAGTAGTAGTAGTAGTAGTAGTAGTAGTAGTAGTAGTAGTAGTAGTAGTAGTAGTAGTAGTAGTAGTAGTAGTAGTAGTAGTAGTAGTAGTAGTAGTAGTAGTAGTAGTAGTAGTTGTTGTTGTTGTAGGTGTAGTTGTAGTTGTAGTAGAAGTAGTAGTTGTTGTAATAGTTAAATTTACTAGACTTTTTCCTGTCTGAAAGACTCCCACAACTCTACTGTAAGGCTTGTCAAGAAAGAAAAAAATAGGTACCGATAACCTTTGGTTGGTTTAACATTTCTGTGTAAGATCTTCCGAAGTATGCCTATAAGTACGGCATCGTATGCACAATGGGACGTCGAATTATCAGGTTATACATGTATATCTTTCTTGTACAACTTTTGATTTTTCACATGATATCGCTGCCTTTTTAAAACTCTTCTTGATAACCTATTACATGTAGTTTCTTTCCTTTGATAAATCATATAACAAATCCTGAAGATAATAATAGATGTGTGACCAAAGAGATTCCCCTATAAATAACCAGACTCAGAGAGAGAGAGAGAGAGAGAGAGAGTAAAACTGATTTTCAAAGATGAAGAGCCAAAGAACATGTTTGTGTACTCTGTTGGTCAGGCCTACAGAATTTTTTCAACATAGCTCTGGGCCCTACTAGATCTAATCTAGATTAAATAGACTCAGATCTAGAATTTAGTTTAGATCAGTGGGAGCACCACCATACGGAAATCTAAAATCTAGATTTGTTGGTACATAGAGCCACCTAGGATCTCAATAAAGATTCAAGAATTCTCTCCAGCCAGGATATAGTGCGGTATCTAGGCTATAGATGCCCCATCTCAGGCATCTGACGATCTTTTAGATTTCCTAGCACTAGACCCTAGATAAATCTAGATATTAGAATCTATAGACTAGATGTAAAAAGTAGGCAATTCATAAGGACAATTAAGTACAACACATAACAATATGACTGAAAACAAGTGAAGCCAGATCTTGAAAATTAAAAGCTTTACCATGGTGGAAATATACCTTTAAATTCCATATCTTCTCGTAGTAGTAGTAGTAGTAGTAGTTGTTGTTGTTGTTGTTGTAAAGTAGTAGTAGTAGTAGTAGTAGAGTTAGTATTAGTAGAAATAAGTGTAGCAGTAGTGGTAGTAGTAATAGTTGTAGTAGCTGTTGTGGAGCTGGTTTAACGTCCGACATCAACACTATATAGGCTATATTGTGGACGGATCCCAAGACTAGCGTCTGACAATTTTATGTCCTGCCGTCGTACTAATAGTAGCAGTAGTAGAAGTAGTAGAAATAAGTGTAGCAGTAGTGGTAGTAGTAATAGTTGTAGTAGCTGTTGTGGAGCTGGTTTAACGTCCGACATCAACACTATATAGGCTATATTGTGGACGGATCCCAAGACTAGCGTCTGACAATTTTATGTCCTGCCACACATGAGACAGGGCGGGGATGCCATGACACCTGTCTCAGCCAGTCACATTATACTGACACCGACCCAACCAGTATGGAGCGCAATCGCCAGGGTTTGAATCGAGACTTTTTGCGTCGGAAGCTGATGTTCTACCCCAGGAACACTGCGTCCCCCAGTAGTAGTAGTAGTAGTAGTAGTAGTAGTAGTAGTAGTAGTAGTAGTAGTAGTAGTAATAGAAGTAGTAGTAGGAGGAGGAGCAGCAGCATCTGTATTTGTAGTGGTGACTCATGTTTGTACTTCAATACAACCTGTTGAGTTGTTTTGCGCTTGATGTACGTTGGGCAGTATCAGTGATGATTCATCATTATACTTCAATACAGCCCGCCCAGCAATCCAATTACCTGATAATCTTTTTATGCGCTAAGTGTGGAAAGGCGACAGACATGGCCACACACAGATAGCGAATTATTTTATTAGGTGTCTATTTATAAGTATTATAAGTGTGGCACATTTTGACACAATCACATTGTTTTAAACTTTTTTTGTCCACTTACAGATTTTTTATAAATGTCAAACTATGCCGATGAACATGCTATTTTCATGACCATGAGTAAAAATTTGATCATTTAGACAATTTTTTCACTCTAGCTCAAAACTATTGTTCTGTGCGCAGATAGTGAACGGCAGCTACGATATATATGTTAAATTTCATTCCATTTCCTTCTCATTTCATATGAGAATAGATTTATAAGATTGAAAAGGTATTAGCCAATTTCGAAAGATCTGTCGGAAAAAGTATGTTTTTAATTTAGAATTTAAATGTCGAAAAAGAATCTGAAATTTTCAGATCTGCAGGGAGATTGTTCCAAATTTCAGCACTCTGGTATGACAAGGATCTTTGGCCATATGCTGATCTAAGGTTCCTGGCGGGAACATATATATGTTTTCACTAAATTTTTCAAGTAAATAGAAAATTTTGGCTTATAAAGACATTGGGAAGTTTTAGATGCTAATTTAAAATTCATTCTTTGACGCAACGGCAGCCAATGCAGTTCTTTTGATACTGTTGTGTTGGACTCTCCTTTATTAATCCTTTTTTAGTAGTATAGCAGCGTTGTTGTGGATTTTCTGCAGTTGATTCAGTTTAGCTTCTGTATCTGCTACAATAATCTAGCCTAGACAAAATAATGGAAGATACTAGTTTGTTGGCACTTTCGGTATTGTAGCAATGTGAAATTTGTCTTAATTCCAGATAGCATATTTTTCTGAGATAAGATACACACTCCCTTATCCCTCACTTCCTTAGAACTTTTCTTACAAGATTTAGAAAATGGTTAAGAGCCAATCATTTTCGTTAGTGCTTTATTTTAATTTTAAAGTTTTGAACATTGTTTCATGTAATTCAATATGATTATATCAGGTAACTTTGCAATAGCATTAGTCTTTAATATTTATAGAAATGCATAGAAATTTATACATTTAGTATTGATTGTTTTGTGTTTTTTGTCTGTTGCTTGAAGTTTTACAGAATGTTTGTGTGTTTTTCATCCTTTATAATCAGATTTTTTTTTCTATTTTCTTACAGATGGTGATGATGAAAACTTCCCTTTTAAAGAGCAACAAAGGCTCTCACCTTTTTTTACTCTTGTTAAATGCCTTACAGTTTTAAAAACACAAGTGTACATTTTGCATGGAGTGAGGGTCGTGTAGTTCTTTAGTTTTCTGAATAATGTAAATCCATTCACCATAATTCAAAATCTTGAAATCCTTGAGGCCCTTGAAAGCTGATCGCTATGAACATCCAGTCAATGCGCTACCTTGTGTCTCGAATCTACTATACATACGGTCTTTTCTGTGCCAGTCATCCCTTTGCCATAATTGTGAGCGTTGCCATCACCGTCATAGTGACATGGTAAGTAATAACTTGATCATGTATGTACTAAATCTAAAAAATCTGTGCAAAATATGTAGCATTAGTGATGATCTTTAGTTTTTCTTCAAATGTTTCTTTTTCAAAAGGTTTTTAAAAGTTTTCGTTTATGATCTTAGGTATCATAATTCTGAAGTATCACTGAACAAATATGTTTGATTTTTAAAGCAATTAATGTGTACACAGTATTTGTTTATTTTCTTGCAAAGAGATTTCTATGATACCGATAGGAATCTTTTTTTTCTTCTTTTTTTTGGGATTAACCAGGAAATCTTTAGCATTAAAAAAAATTACTAGATCTTTAAGTCTTTTTTTCAAATGGCAATCATTACCAACTTGAAGATTTATTGATTTATTAAATTCCTTACGTGTTGCTGAAATTCATTTTTTATTACAGTTACCCTCTGAGCAACCTGCCCTTGACAGGAAACACCCCAATTGAACACAGAACACCCAAGGTGAACTTTGCTGCTCCCTCTGTAGAAGAGCCTAAGGCGCCAAGATGGGTAAGCGCCTACCACTTGTTCAAAATATCATAGACTTGCAATAGATCTTAATGACAGTAGTGAGCAGAGGTCAGATCTATGGCTTCAAATCATGAGACTGAGAGTTTCTACCCATTATTTTTCATGGTTTACAAAGATGGGTCTTTATGTGTGCATTTGCAGGTTTAAGTTTAGAAGGAGCTTTGATACTCTTACCAAACTCATGCATCAAACTACTTCACTCTTCCCTTTTGACAACTAATGTAAGATGTTAGATGTAAAGATAAGCTATTTCTTCTGTGCATAAACAATACTATTAATTTTTATTTCTGTCCTGAGACTTTTTGTCAAATATAAGACAATGTAAACCAATTATTTTCAGTTAGGGCTCAAATTTCTTGCTTATCAATACATATTTTTTGCCTTTAATTTTATTAGAAACACTAATAGAGGAAGCACCAGTTGTACAAAACAATTTCTGCATGTTAGCTACTTACATCTAAATTTCTTTTTCTTTTCTTTTTTTTCAGTTTGTAAAAGAACCTGTGGCATACGTGCAACAGATTCTCATAAAAACATCAATTTCTCCATGGAGATACCAACATATGATGCCATCAGACGCTTTTAGAGCCCCACTTGCATCAGCATTCGATATTCTAAATCAATTGGATACTTTTAAAACTACAATAGAGTAAGCATCTGTTGTTCTATGAATTAGATTCTATTTAAATTAAAGAATGAGTTGGACATCATTTGGATGCATTCATTTTTTTTTTTTTTTGTTGCAGATAGTAAGGCAAAAGTCTTTCGAGGATAATTTTTTTAGTTTATGGTTTATTTCATGCAGGCATACTGGGAAGCAGCTCATGTTCCAAGTTACTTCAATTGTCTGTACACTACACATGTCTGTCAATAAGGTTCTCCTTTACTTTGCAACTTAGGAAAACAATGAAGAGAATCTGTTTTGTTTTTGTTTTTTTATTATAATATTTGCAGAATAGCACAATAACGCCTTTTAAGAACTATAAGATATCTCAATACGCTATGTTTGAGTACTCACAGCCTTTATAATAGGGTCTTTCATGCATTTTCACTTTTTAAAAATTGTATCTGCTTAGGTTTTGTTGCAAAAATGGGGCAAAATGTTTTGTTAAATAATTTTTATCACTCAGAATTTTTCTAAATAGAATATTGCTTTAATCTCCTGTCTAGTGGCAGAGAATATGCATTGTCAGACATGTGTTATCGTGTGTCTGAGCCTGTTGAGACCAGACACTTGAAAGGCTTGCTTCCAGAATACTCCTGCCTCATTGTTTCTCCTGCAAATTTTTGGGGCCAGGATGTCAGAAGGTACAGCAACATTTATTTCCCCTAACCTGAACTAGAATTTATAGGTTTCCATACAGTCAAAGCTATGTTTTTGGGTTGTTTTGTTGTTGTTGTTGTTGTTTTGTTTTTGTTTTTCTAAATTCCTGTCTATTCATATGTGTACTGTCCATTCTCTGTCTGGAGATCAAATTGTTTATATATCTTTTTTACCAACTAGTCCTATTAGATATAAATTAATTTATGATTTTCCCCTTGCAGTTTCGTGTATTTATATGATTAATCAAAATAATAAGATATTACTTTATTAATCCACTTGGGAAGTTTGTTTGGTTACAGAAGAATTATAATAACTATAATAATAATGAAGTGTTATAGTTTATGATCTAAGAAGATGTGGTTTTTGTAACAGGGGATGAAGGGTGGGAGGGTTGGTCATCTTTCAGAATGTTTTTGATTTCCTAAGAACAATGTTTTAGATATAGTTCACTGACAGAAGTAAGCTGGAAATAACTTTGTCTGTTTCAACTACTCTCAGGTTTAACAAAGATCCTGACATAACATTAACAGTTTACAAAAAGCATGGATCTGTTGTGGAAAGTCCACCAACTACAAAAGGTGATTTCTCTTTTAAATGTTATCTTACATAGACATATTTGCATGTCTTATATTGTTACACATAATATTATAGATCTTAATGGGCTTATTGTAATTAAAAAATGAATGTTATTTTGTGTTGAACAGAGTGAAAAAGACCTTTATTTCTCAGGATCTTTCATTGACTTAGCTGAACTTAGATAAAGTTTAACCTTTTGGGTTTATACTTGTCAAGTTCATGGGAATATATTTACTCTATATTCAATTAATGTTTAACAATTCTACAAAAAATGCGCTGAAGCAAACATTTTCTATTATTTCTTTAATCAATATAATTCTAGAAACATTTCAAATAATTATCAAAACAAATCATCTTCGTAGTGTTGGAAATGGTTGCAAGGTGAAGCAAACTTTTCATTTATAGTTTTCAAGGCAGTTTTTTTTTTTTGAAGATGCATTGTTATAAGTATCTCTTTGAATTACAGATTTGTTCTTTGGAGTTCCCTGGTCTGAAAGTGGTGTTTCAAGATATTATATCCGGAACAGGCAGCGAGTCATTTCTTTTGCTGTTACCATTGTTATGAAGAGATATGATGCAAGGTAACTTTAAGTTTAATCATGTTCATCTTGTCAGTTAATGGTGTTCTTTAAGGCAATTATTATTTTGTGCAATAGGTCCTATAATTCTATTTATGAGCCGTGAATGGTGTGCCTTTTTTCCACCATTAATTTTTAAAACTTAGTAAGATAGAAAAATGTTTTGTGACTTTTAGAAGGAAAGCGATTGTTTTGAAGCTATATTTTATAAGACAAAAATGGTTTATTTATCGGTTAAAATTTTTACATATGCCTTGTTCCTCATAAGATCAAATCGTTGAAATTATTGTAAAGTTTGTTTACTTAATGATTTGAAAATTTGGCAATGTCAGTAAATGGCATTTGAATTCAAGGATCATGATGGCTCACAAAGGTTTTGAATGATTTCGTTGCCTCTACTTATCAGATTTATAGAAGCTTTGTCTAAATGGATGGAAGACCATCATCCAGAGACAGCCCACAATGTCAACAATTCTGAAGTAGAAGACATCATTCATTTTCACTTTAAGGACACAAATTACTTTGTTGAATATACTCCACTGCTTGTGACATATCTATTGCTCCTGATGTACTTATACTTCTCTGTCAGTAAGTCTTGATGGTACTATTTCTTCATTTTGTTCAGTTGGAATATTATCAATCCTTATCTTTTTTGTTCATTTTTGTGTATGTGGGGGTGGGGAGAGGGGGGCGGGGTTGCATAAAATGACATATTTGTTATTGTAATTGTCTTAATGCAGCATTTAAAGTAGACATTACTGATGTTGTTGTTAAGAGCAATGTCTGGATTGTTGTAACTTTAGATAGGGTTTTCAAGAAAGGCAATGCATAGATAGAGGAAAACTAACATTTATTGGCAGAGAAATAAGTTAGTATTTTTTTGGGTTGTTGCACGTATAAGAGTGTGTGAATTTAGCGATAAAGCTAGGGTTTCTTGTCTTGAATGTTTTTGGTTTGGTGTACAAATCTAGTGTTATTGAAATTGCTTTTAATTTATATAGACTGTTAAAGTGCAACATTTTTGTCTTTTTAACAGGCAAAATTGATATGGTGAAGTCCAAAATTGGTCTTGCCTTCAGTGCTGTTGTTACAGTGGTTGCTTCTTTGATGATGTCCGTTAGCATTTGTACTCTATTTGGTATGACACCAACTCTAAATGGAGGGTAAGTTTATGGTTTCCTAGATTGTTTGCACTTACTATGCAATAGTTGGATGAATAACATGTTTTTGTAATACTCTTTGTTCTGAATATTGTGTTATCATTTGATGTGAAAGAAATCAGAGGTATAAATAAGGAAGTCAACTTAAAGCATTTAATTTTTATGGTCCCAGTTTTTGCGAATGTTAAAAGTAATAAAGTCACAATATTGAAGAATTGAGACACGAAAAAAATAACTGCATTTTTTTTCTTTTTCTTGTTTTTTAAATTTTGTTGTTGTTGTTGTTGTTGTTGTTTTTTTTTTTACCATGTATGAAAGTTTCAACTTTCAGATCTATAATGTATTTCATTTTGCCTTAATATGAAAATTTATGCTCCTTTTATTTGTTTGGTCTGTTTAAGAAAAAAAGCTTCTGTCAGGTAATTGCTTCACATTTTATTTTGAAATACTTGTTTTGCTTCATTTTCAGGGAAATATTTCCATATCTTGTGGTCATTATTGGTGTTGAGAATGTGTTGGTGATCACAAAGTCTGTTGTGTCTACCCCTGTTCACTTAGATGTAAAGATTAGAGTGGCTCAAGGTATGACTTTATTTTAAAGTTTTAGATTTCTCTCTAGCAGTTACAGCTCTTTAATCACACTTTATTTCACACATCTCTTTCAAAAAAGTAAATGCAATGATATTTTAAGTGTTAATATTACTTAGATAGACAAGAAAATATAACATAATCAACCAATCTCTCAAAAGTTGACATTATCAAACATTTAAACGTTGCACTATGTCCTTTCAGAATGCTTATTGGTTATGGTATTCTCTCATTCAAAAAAGTTAACTTTGTTCTTTACAATAATATACTTTGAAGCTATGTTTTTAAAACATTTGTATTTGCTGGTTCTTAAATACAGCAAGAATTTCAATTGAATCTATGGCTAGATTTTACATATTTCTTTTTCTCCTGGATAATTTCCTATTTGCTGAAAGGGTTGTATATTTAATTATGTTTGACTGGTTCACAATCAGTGCACAGAATAATTAGCACTTCACATTTATTAGTCCTACTTTTGCCTTTAGTGTGTGTGTGTTTGAAGTATAAATCGAAAACCAAAATCTGCTAATCTTTATCAATGTAGATATAAAATCATTTATGGCAACCCCTTAAATTATTAATATTAGCTCAAGACAACATCAATTATTCAAGATCCATCCATTCCTTTTAACATATTGGTCCTAACTGGTACATGGGGAAGTTTTTGATATGATGATGGACAAAGAACAAAGGAATCAGTTAAAATGGTAACCATAAAGAGAAATCTTAAATTAAAATAAAAATCATTTTATGATTGAATATTTTTGTATGGCAGCAAATTGAATGGGATACATTGTCAGCATTACTCTCCTTACCTTAAAAAAAGTAAATAATATTACTTGTCATTGAAAAATGTATTGATAAAGAAACCTGTTTCTTTTCAAATGTAACAGGATTAAGCCGTGAAGGATGGTACATTACCAAGAATCTTTTCACAGAGCTGGCCATCATGTTTGTTGGCTTTTTTACATTTGTACCTGCTATACAAGTAAGTAATATTTCAAAAGTTTGATTCCGGTTGTTGAAATATAGTGTATAAAAAAAATCAAAGTTATTGGGAGTATTATTGGTTTTCTTGTCTAGTCAAGTTAAAAGTTTTGGGGTTTTTTTTTTCGCTGATCATATGAATTAGGAAGAAAACATCTATTGCCAATGTTCAGTAACCATTTTCTGTTCTTTTTAATTTATGTCCAATATATTTTCCTTGGTATTGGTACAGCACTTATAGGCGAAGTTCAATGCGTTGTGTGGAAATCATTTTACATCGATTCTTGATCTGTTTTGCCATGATTTTTACCTGATTTCAAGGTTTGTTCATTTTTTAAATGATTTAAGATTGAAAGAAACGCTAATTCCTCAAGAACTGCTATATATTTTCTTACAATTTTGTATCCTCAGGAGTTTTGTGCATTTGCATTAGTTGGAGTCCTGTCTGATTATTACTTGCAAATGGCTTTCTTTGCTACAGTCCTATCTGTTGATATTCGGCGCATGGAGGTAAAGAGAAACACTGAACCCATTTGGCTTTTTTTTTAACTCTTTTTTTAAAACTATTTGTGTCTGTTATGTCAGTTCGATGCTGTTAAAATGATTAGAAATGTGTTAGCACTAAAAAAAAAAAGATTTACTTGCCATATTTAGTTTGCTTTCCATGACCAATTGTATTGGCTATCAGCTTGCAAATGATCTGTTTGCTTGCTTTTGTTTTTATAATCTTACATCAAAACATAATTATTGGAAGTAAAAATTTTTTTCATCAAGGCTTGAAACTTCTTTAATTTATTATTATTATTATTATTTTTTTTTTTTTCATAAAGTTAAATATATATATATATTACAGTGCTATGATGAATTGTTTTATCTCCTGCGCAAACTTTTCTTGCAGTTATCAGATCTGGCTAGGCAGAGTGTCCAACAAGCTGTGCAGCAAGAGGACAGTGACAATCTGTGCACAGTTGAGCCCCTGGTGAGGTGCCCATTCAACAATACAACCAACTCCGGTAAGGGACGTTCAAACTTCAGTGCGCATCAGAGGCATAGTAGTGCAGATTTCTCCACATACAGTGTGCAACGACCCCTTCCCTCGGTGCACCAGGGGTACTACAGCAACCATTACGGATCACCAACCCAAAAATATGAGATGCCAAGGAGGATTAAAGTTTTCTACTTCATTGCAAAGTTTCGCCTTGTACAAAAATTCATTATGGTATGTTATAAATTATGAGAACTTTTAACTAATTTTTGTTTTAAGCAGTGGTTATCAACTACTTTTATAATTGGTTGGATTTTCCTAGTAGTATTTTTTATTATCAATTCATCACTGTTTGGAATTTAGCCACTCTGTCCAATGTCATGCAGTAGTATCTTCAAGCTTTTAAGTTAGGTAGGTGATGTCTTTTTCCAGTGAATATTACATAAAGAGTAATTATTATAATATGCCCCTTTTGAAACATTTTCCTTTATTATATTTTGATGAACATCCTTCAATTGTAGATTTTTCATGCCCAAATTTGAACTGAAAATTCGCAGGTTTGCACAGTAATTTGGATCATCTTGTTCTTGTACAAGACCGGGCTTGTAGAAAAATTCACAGGAGACCAAGAGGTTCCAGAGGTGCCTAACCGTCTTTCAGGGGGACATTCTCATCCCTTTGAGGCAACCTCGGTAGCATCAGCAGATGCTCCAAGGTAAGTAAAAATTGAATTACATATTTTCATTGTTCCCAACTCATTACAACTGTAAACCGTCCTGTTCTAATGTTCTGTGCGCAAAAAAATTGAAGTGTCTTTATCGGTTTCCTTGTTTAACATAAGATAATCTTTATTTGTCCCTTTGTGGGAAAATCGATTTGGACATGTTACATGTATTTTACACATATAATAAAATAAACATGGTTACACAAAAAAATGAAAAACGATACAATTTTTGGAAAAAATATCTTTAATTCTATAAACATTACTGTTCCTTTATTTTCTTCGGTGGGATGGTCAATACCAACTTGTTCCATAATGTACTGAAAAATTCAATTAATCATCTTTTGGCTTTATTATAGCTGGTGTAAAATAATATTTGTTTATTCTATCACTTAAGTAAATTTCATTTCATGGAAATCATTCTCAAGTTAACCAGAGTAAACATTTTCTTTGTTCAGAAGTTCTAAAATTGATACACAAAATGTAATATTTTAATTTATTTCCTAAATCATATATCTTTGATTTGAGCCTTCAAGTGTTTATTATAAATACAAACACAAACTACCCTATTTTTCCTACTCAGGTCTGAGGATGATGGCACGTTACCATCCAGTTACTATCCTCGAGGGAGCCCTGCGGAAGACGAGCTACAGACTGGTCTAGTAGAACACACAGACCTGGAGCTCTGGCGCAAACTGTCCCCCATGCATTGGCCCAGACTGCTTCGCTGCTACAACATCAGTCTCACTGGGAGGTCAGTGCTCACCTTATTACTTATAAATTACTTTTTATTCAATCTCTCTCTCTCTCTCTCTCTCTCTCTCTCTCTCTCTCTCTCTCTCTCTCTCTCTCTCTCTCTCTCTCTCTCTCTCTCTCTCTCTCTCTCTTTCTCTGTCTCTTTCTCTCCCTCTCCCTCAATCTATCTAACTTTTTCTCTGTCAGTGATGATAGTTTTCCGCAGATCCGTGGAAATCCTCGTTTTTGTGTTCTAAAGGAGGAATTTCCTTCTTCCCTCAATATTTTCCACCTTGCCGCAAAGTTTCCTTCTTTCCTCACGAGTTTACAATCCTTGGTTTTGTAATCAGAGGAAATGTGCAAGTTTATAATTCCACGACGGTTGTGCGAATGTCCGGCTTGTCGTTATATTCTAGATCTTTTATAAACACTGAAGTGTACTGTTGCCATACCGATAGCCATCAGTAGAGTGCATAAGCAACATGATAAATTGGTGATATTATTCAATTATCGATAGTGTTAAGTTCATTCTGTATTCCTTTTTTCTTTCCAGACGTTATGATTTATTTATGGATGTGACGATTGTTTGTATCTACTGCAACTCAAGGGATAGCTAAGCTGATCTTCTCAGTGTTTAGTATTTACCAATTCTAAGGCGGTAATCAAATTGGTCAGAAGAAATGAGTTGAAAGCAAAACAAATAAACGCAGTCGTCCATTTTGTTACTCGAGATTCTAGTTCTTACTCAATGATTCTTTTTCTAGAGTTAAGATAAGATATAGATAGGCCCTAACCGATTTACGATCACGTTACGACCATTCAAGCTAACATGATGTCTAGAATACTTGGTCGAAATCTAGAATCTACTTATAAAGATCTAGATCTAGACTCTAGTAAAGTGCTTTTCTCTCACTTTTAGAATACAGAGCTACCGGTGTTCTAGGTTAAGAATATGCGCCTGATTAATAAACCCTTGGTAATTAAACAACGGCCGATATTGCCATGAAGACTTTGAATAAGAACGAGCTTGGGCATGTAAAGGAAATAGACGCTACTGTGCAAAACAATCCAGATTTGAGTGGCTGGAGATGAGTGTGAAAACTAAAATCAAAGAAGATCCAGCTTAAGACTTTTTATAGATCCTATCAATGGAGTCTTAGTATCTTGCCAGCTATACTCATGAAATTGCATTACTTTTAGTAATATATGAAATTAATATGTTTTGAACCAATTAATGTAGAATAAAAATTGTTGCAGATTTGCTAACTTCAGCTTTTTGTCTTTAAATCAAAATGTCTCTTTCACTGCTTACATGCAAAGTGACTTTAAATTGGTATTTTAAATGAAAAAATAGCTATTTGGGTGGACTGCGAAAAATTTTCCTCCTATTAAATTTTTGTCACCGTCATTACTGGTTTATGTATATATGTAGTATGTGTCAATCTGTCTATTTATATATCCTTAAAATTTAACAGTCGTTTCAAGGTGTCAAACAATTTTTTTAAATTTAAGGACAAAAATAAGAAAAAAATCAAAAGGATAAATGAATTTTGATCACCAGCTTCAAAACTTTTTTTTCAACAGATATATCAGCATACTTCCTGTCATCCATCTATCTGACATCATTGACCCACTAGTTGCTATTGAGATGAGGCATCCCATTGATAAAGCAACAATGGCAGCAAGACCATCATTCACACATCAAACATCATATAATGGAGACTCTAAAATTGGTTAGTGAAAAAATCTTTATTTTACATTTGAAAACAGTTTCCTTTTTGCCAAAAAAAAAAGTCAATGTGAAGTAATACAGTCTATGTTAATTCAAGGAGTTGTTAATGCTTCTTTCTGTTTTGGATGCATATTGCAGCTTTTGTTGAACATGAGAGTATCTGAAAGGCAGTCAATGATGTGTCATCATTTGAAAGGAAGAATTGATAGGAAAAAAACATAGGGTATTTTAATGGTTTACTATTGTGTTTCTGGCTGCAGTTTCATCAAGACAATTCAATCGTATTTTCAAATTTTGCAAGTAATAGCTAAAATATTTGTGATGTTTGAAGCTTTTTAAATCACCATTTATCAATTCTTTTTTTGACAATCACATATCATTTTTATGCATGAGGTGAGGAAATGTTAGAAAGAGGCATTTATTTAACATTTGAATTTTTAAAAAGACTTTTCACCATTAGTTGAACTTACTGCTACAGCACAGCTGTTTTAATTTCTTCTCTTCCTTTTTACAGCTGAAAATGAATCAGAAAAGCAGCACCACTACTACCATGACAAGTTTGACAAGTTCTACCCGAAATCTCGGCATGAGTTTGTTGTGACTGTTGTTCTGTGCATCCTGTCAGTGATCGTGATCACATACTTCATGACCATGCTCTACCGCTGCATGTGTTCCCGCAACTACTCCAGGTGGCGCCACTCCTGGGTCAGGTCGGGCCGACGCAGGTCTAGGGGATATTTCAAGCAGATCAAGGAGTCGGTTCCCTTAGTCCTCTCTGGGCACACTCAGGTAGGCTAGGGCCTTTCTTCCTCACAGTGCAATGGATGTGATAATGTGTTTTAGCATGTTTTTTTTTGTTTTTTTAACAGCCAGAGGCTACCGTAGATTCAAAATGCGCATTATCTTTTAAAATTGCTAATTCAGCATAAGGATATTTTTCCAGAAAATTGAATAGTGCAAAATCCATACCAAAAGTCTGTGTTTTAAGAGTTAAACTACCCTAGACTTTGTATATATAATGTTTCCTAAGCTTTATTTTTTTTACACTAGTTGGATTGTTGTTGTTTTTCTGGGACCTCGCTGTATAATAATTTTTTTTAAAACCTTGATTTTTTCCAGAAGTCAATGTTGTGTTTGGTGGATGAACTGATGCATTGTCCATTGTAGTCCAGAACATCTCACTAGATTGTGACTAAACAAATGTGATTATGAGATAGATTTTTTTCCCTTTTTAATCAGAGCATCGAATGCTTACTGGGAGAAAATGGACTGATTGTCAGTTGTTGCCTTGGAGGTCATCTTAAGATATGGGACTCAAACTCAGGGCAATGCATCAATACCATATCAAGGAAAAGGTGAGCACGGATTGACATACAGACTAAAATCAGATCCATAGTTAGAAAATTAGTTTTGTATAATTTCTTCCTTGGGTTGATATATAGAATGAAAGAAAATGTTGCAAACAAAAGCTAAAAAGACACATAAAATTTATCGTATTATTATCTTTGAAAACAACCCTCCATTGAAAAAGATAAAAGTGAGGCCCCAGATGCCTCAAGTTTTATGGTTAAAACAAAGAACAAGGTTTTAAGTCATCTCTTTTATTTCATTGCTGTACATTAACAGGGGCAGCGTAGGGGGGGCGCGGTGGTCCTGGGGTAGAACATCGGCTTCTGATGCAAAAGGTTCGGGTTCAAGCCCTGGCAATTTAAAAAAAATCATTTTTCTTTATTTTTGTCTGGCTCAAGTCCAATTCCCCCATGTCGAAGAAAGCCTTGTGTGGGCAGAAATATTGAGGATAGTGATGCAGATCTGTATGCAGAATACCACGGTGGGGGACTGGAAAGCAGAAGCTCTTCAGAATCATCACTTCATGACAGCCAAAGAGTAGACTTTAATCTCGGGAATGATGGGCGAGGAGATGGAGTGAGAATCAGGAAAGGCCGCCACACCTCTCCATCATTCTATCCTGATTTGGCAACTTTGTGGAGGAAGGGAGACAAGCAAGAGAAACAGTTACAAAAAAGCAGCAGCAGGCAGAGCCTAGAGTTCAACAACCTAGACTTCTCAACGTCCATCAACACTGAATTCTCATCCCTGGAGCCATGTAACGAAACAAGCCGCGAGGCAGGCTACGAGTTTCAACGCTGGTTTGAAGGTTTGCTGTTTTATTTTCGTCATATTTTTTCCATGATCTTTAAGTGCTTTAGCTTTCATGAGTTGTTGCACAGCATGGTTTTACGAAACTATTTTTACAACCAAGATTTTTTTAGACTTAAAAAGGAAGAAAGAACATCAACATTCATTATTAAAGGATATTTGATAAAGCTGGGTTGTATAATTTCATTCAAATGTCTATTCGTACAAAAAATTACCAATATTAGCAACATTTTCGTTTTTCAAATACAAAGCAAATTTACTGTCCTATGAATATTATTAATGTAGTTAACATATCTGTTTTCTGTCATGGCAATAGATGGCTTGGTATAATGATCCCTTCTTCAATTATTTTCCCTTGCATTTAATAATAATTTGAAAGCTTTATTATTTTCTTTGTTTAGATTCTGATGACATTCTCTCAAGCACCGACCACAACCCTGTCTGCAACAACAGTGTAAGAAGTAGGAATGACCTTAATCTTCTCTCTACGTCTTCAATAGAGAGGTCCCGCAGTTGGAGTTTTGGTGTGTAAACTATAACCCTAAGGAATATTTGCTATTTGCTTCTCTTGAATCATCAGATATAATTTTTGAAGTAAATTTAGTTGCAAGCAATTGTTTTTGTCATTTAATAATTCACTTTCCGCCACGCCAGGAGCTTTTTTTCAATACATTTGACCGGATTTACAAAATATACAGCAAAGAGTTGTTTTTTTTTTAAACTCTAGGGGATTATCATGGTAAAGATGTTACCCCATTATCAATGTTTGAATTGATTGGATTAAAAAATATACCGTTCAAATTGTATTGCTCAAAAAGGTTTTAATTACTCATATATATATGTATATATTTTTTAACTCTAGGTGAACCATCAGGGTTTGACATGTCTGTGACAGAAGATGAACATTCCAGTGATCAAATGCCTTTGTCCAATGTATGGTGCCTGGCTAGCATGCATGGCCAAGTTGTCACAGGCTGCGGCGATGGTCGCATCGAAGTTTGGGAGGCTGAGACTGGAGAGTTGCGCTATCACTACAGCATTAGCCAGTCAGGGGTCACGGGGCTCTGCGTCGTGGCAAATAAGTGAGAGACAAGACATTAGTAATAAGATTGAGTGAATATGAGGAATAGAATGTCTTTCAAATGCATTTCAGTATTTGTAAATTGTGAGAAGGTTTAGGTGTATCTTTTTGAGGCATAACTTGAACTTGATATCAATGAATTTTGCTGATTTAAAGTTGATCTTTTCAAATTCAAGGTTCTAAAATTTGTGTCATATAATAGCATCCACAGTCTTCCCATCACTTAACCTTAACAAATACAATTTGACTCTAAGAATTGTGAGTGTTGGTCACTTTATTTTACTTCTATTAAACAAAATTTTTTTCTTTATGACACTATCATTTTTTTAATAATTTCTTTAAGAATTGTTGCGGCCCGACTGGATGGAAGTTTAGATTTTTTGGAAATGGAGACATTTCAAAGTCCTGTGAGAATCCCTCCCTCTTCAAGTCCTCCCGCCGGCCGCCAACACAGAGGTGTGGACTTGTGATTTTTTCCTCTTTTTTTTTTGGATCTAGAGCAATGTTAATCTTACTGTGTCATAGTTATAAATACGATTGTAGTCTACTATTAAAGATGATTGATCTGGTAATAGTAATTTGTTAAAAACGAGTACATGGCATGATAGCTGTAGATTTATTATTACTGGCGGTTCACATAGTATAACTTATACTGTGATTGGTCTAGATAAGAAGCCTGCTAACTCGGTGGGTAAGTGTTCTGGATTAGCAACCTGGAGGTCTATGGTTTGAATCTCTGCTAGTGCACCTGCCTCTGTATAGGATTCCTCAGGAAAGTTGGGGAATATGAAACTAACCAAAGATTACATTTTTTGTTTCCCACTCAGGTCACTCGCGAAGTTACAGCAGTGGCAGCACAGACAGCTACAACTTATGGGACGAGGTGCTACGTTGCTCAGGCGTGTTCACAGTCAGAGCTCACCAACTGCCCATCAATGCCGTGCAATGTGCGGGGGGCAGAATTGTTACTGCGAGTCAGGATCACACCCTAAAGGTTGATTAGTTTTGTTTTAAAATGGTCAAATCTTTTAACATCATAGAGCAGTTTTGTTCTCTTTTTTCAAACTATTTGCTTATGATTGACAGTTTTTATGTCCAAATAATCTTGTTCCATAAGGTTTCAGCTATCAAATGATTAACTAAAATACTAATGATTGTCTCAGAATCTCTGGCAAGTTAAATTACATTTATAAAAAAGTATTGCTTTGTATTGACTTCTTTAGTAAATAGAGGGATCTACATGCAGCAGCTTTAGTTTAGCTAAATTGATTATTATTCAAAGGCATTAACACTAATTGTATGCCATATTTTGTATGTTTGGTTTCTGTGGATATTTAAGGGACAGAGTATGAATGAAAAAAATTTCAAAGAAAAATTCCTGTTTTAAGTATTTTAATAATTAAAGCGCGTGGGGTCTTTTTTGGCACAGACACATGATAAAGGTAAAGAATATAGTATAAACGAAATCATTTCAATGAGTTTTTTTGTTTTTTTCTCTTTTCAAATATGATTACATGAAACTAAAATTGGTGTCGGGAGCATGTCTTTATTTTATTTTTGTTTAATATTTGTTTTAAACCTAATTTATCATGGTTACAGGTTTTCCGCTTGGACAACTCACTCTGTTTATACACCTTGCATGGCCATGAAGGCAGTGTGACAGCATTGTTTTTAGATCAGGTAATGATTTTGTTTTACAGTTGCATTTAATCTTAAGGACTTTGACATCTCTGAAAGTTATTGTGCTCAGTTTTTTTACAAAATGTTTTGAAGATATTTAAATCATTTAAAAAGGATAAGTGAATTTTCTCTCTAACCAAATGCTGAGCTGTTGTTTTTTTAATCCTCAATGTTTCATACTCTGAAACTTAAAAGAAAAAATCTCTTTTAACCAGAGGATCAAATTATAGTATTGATAATTGCATGAGAAAAATAATATCTTTTGAAAACTTACAGGTTGCCCCCTTTGCTGCCATGAGTGGCTCAGTGGATGGGTCTGTGAGACTGTGGGATTTGCTTACTGGAACCTGCGTTCACAAGTTCAAATGGCACGATGCCCCAGTAGTGTCGCTGATGGCCTCACCACTCTACATTGCTAGTATTGGCCTTGATGACAGAATGTGTGTGTTTGAGAGAACGAAATCCATATTACTACACACTGTAGTTCTGGTAAGTTGTACGAGTGTTGTGAGCTTCTTGAATTATAAAAAAAGAAGTTTAGTACATCAGAGGTTGAAACAATGCTGTAAACACTGATCTTAGGCCAAATTTAATGATCAATCCATTTTGCATTACAACCACTGCATATAAAATAGTAAAATATTTTGAATCCAGACATCTAAATGTTATGTGTGCACCTCAAATAGTCTTCCTGAGATTCTATGACATGTATGTAACATGAGAAAAAATCACTTTGACTTATTTTTTGATGGACTGGGTGGTTTACAATGGGATAATCAAACAATAAACACAGCAGGAAGCTAGACAAAGACCTGCCAACATTACGCTTTGGGGGTAATTTATTATGCCAAAGTGTGGCAAATTACGCCTTATGGGCGGTCCTTGCCGTATGGCGACCAGTTGAAAACGGTACAGTCTTTAACTTCAGTTTTTAGCCACTGGTTCAGATGTGGGCCAACAAAATAGACTTCATGCAAACAATATAGGACTATAGATATTTTCTTTTCGATTTTAAGGTACTTTCGTTTTCACTTATTCAACACAATGACTAAGCTTATTACCATTAGTTTTATTGGTAGATTTAATGTATATCGATAGCGATATTGCTCATTCCTCTATCTAAAAATTATTAATATTATCATTGCTTCTCTCACCTTTTTCTTGCACACAGGAACCTGGTGGGGTTGGAAGTGCTACTCTTTTGTCTCGGAACCTTGTTGTGACTGGTGGACTGGTATGTTGTTTTTGTTTCCTTTATTTCATTTCTAAATATTATTGAACTCATGCTGTTTCATTTTCATGAAAGAAAAAAAAAAAAGAAAGGAACAGTTGCCTTTAAGTTCTAATTTGTTAAAATGGTAAGCATTGAAGAAGTTTTTCTTGAGTAAATGTGCCATGGCGACGAATCATTTTCATTCTAGTTTGTGAGCAGTATGATAATAAATATTATTGAATATTTTCTAAAGTGGGCAAATTTTAACACGCACACTGCACCATTTGGTTAAAAACTCAGATATCAAAACTAAGCCCTCTTCAGGAAACATACAACTAACAGCATCTGAGTCAATTTTCTTAGGATTTATAAAAAAGGTACAAAGTTCAGCTTTGTCCATACCCCAATCCCCATGAATTTCGTGGGTTTTCAACTAGAATATTTAAAAACCTATATTATATATTAAGAAGGACATTAAATTTGTAAAGTTTTAGGAGGGGTCACCTTGTTTGGAATTATTTTTGCATATCTGATGATTAATATTTTTCTTTATGCTAACAGAACAGCATTTCTCTATGGGACATCCCCCGAGGCTCGCTGCTCAGGAAGGTGGTTTTCACTGACAGTGACCATCAGTCTTTCCCAAACCACGTTGTGCCTGTGGCCAATAACGGAGTTGTCTGTGACCAAGGCCAAGACCTCAAAGTGATTTTCTTTCCCACTATTTTGGAGAAAGCAGAGTGAATCAAGGCAGTTTTCAAAAAAGGAGTTTCCTCGTACAGACACGGCATTTCACCACTATCACTACTATGTTAGTTTTTGCTGACCTTGCAGTAGTGATGCCAATTATCCATAAATTTACGGAATTCGGTGTAAAAAATATTGCCCGTCAAAGTTCAGTAAAATCATCAGTCTGAGTTCGTCAAGTAAAAGCAGTAAAAGTTCTCCGTCAGTCTTTTTGCATCTCTGAGCATGTGTTATTAACTAAAAAAGTAACAGCATTTGACCAGTCTAGTTCTGAATATCAGTTTTACGAGTATGCAAAAAAGATCACTAAAAAAAAAAGGATCCAGTTGGCATTACTGCTTGCAGATTTTGTAAGAACCCATACGGCTTTGTCTCTCATAAGCAACAAGGATCATAAGGCTTTACCTCGAAATCTTTTATACCTGCAAAAGGATTGAAGAACAAGGATTAGTAACACCTAGAACAAGATTAAAGAACAAGGATTGTAATAAGTTATGTATTGTTAGAAAAAAATTTCTTTCTTATGCTCTATGTTGTTTAGAAAAAATGTTCACAATAATTTATGGTTGTTCTGCAACAAATTGTAATTTTCTATGGACATGTAAAATTATGAAATGTTTATATGACTGACAGTTAGACTTAAGAAAAGAATTTTTTAAATTATAAGTATTTTTATGTTTTAAGTAAGATTAATGTACAAAAATGCTGTGACTGGATTTCTTTATTATTTTTCTTCTTTTTGAACAAAATCAAAATGTCATTTCTCTCATTATTTTCATGTTGCTTTGTAATAGTACTTTGTTTACATTGCTCTATAATCACTGGTATACATTGATTTCTCCTGTATGATTGTAAACTGTGAAGGTAAAATATATCTCACTTCTACTGTTGTTTCTACTGTGTGCACAATACTTAAGTTTTAGATTTACACAATGTTGATTTTTATTTATGAATACTTGTTTGATTATGTGGTAGAAGTTTTTTTTTCAAAGCAAAAGCTAGATTCTCTAAATGCAAACTAGTTAGATTTGTAAAACATTCAAATCTGAACAAGGAAACTTCATTTATGGATCATTTATGTTTTAGAGGTCAATTTGTTCAGTTTTACCGTAAGGTGCCAAAATATCAATACTTTAAAGTTATAGTAACTATCTAATTGCTATTTCAAACTGGTACTATTTTTCAAAACATGCTCAGTGTTACTATTGCTATTTCTACAATTTGTCATAGTATAAGATCATTGAAATACATTGGAAGGTTAATAGAGTCAAAACAAATACTTCTAGTTCTATTTCAAATTTAGAGCCCCTTTGTTTTGTAAAAATGTCATGTGTGCCACGTTATTTTCTTTTCTCGTAAGTTTCAATGCCCACTTCCGACACATGAGAGTTTGTTGATTATTCATCAGTATCACTAGCAAACCACCAACATCACTAGCAAACTACATATATGCAAAAAACTGGCATTTTACATTCTCAACAAATAAATATATATATATATATGTATATATTGCTTAAAAGCCTAGAATGTCAAGATACATGTTCATCTACTTACTTAGATAATTTGATGACCTTTGCCTTTTTTTTCACATTAATCTTTCTGTTTTGAAACTATGTTGATTTTTACTGAGAATGTCCTTTTTTCTTTTATGCTTATTCTTTATGTCAACATTGATTGATTAGCCTTTAGATTTTATCTGAGCCCATGAGACAAATGAATTATACAGATTGAGAACTTTAAAGAAGACTCTAATGAAATGGTATTTGGTTTATGAATGTTTGGGTCCTTTCTTTTTTTTTTATCAATGACGAAAACATGCATTTCAGAAATGACTAAAATTTCGTCATCTTCATCATGATGATCTAGATAATATCCAGGCAACCTAGCCATATGTGCATACTCAGGGTCTTCAAGCCAACCTTTTTAAGTAGACCTGTTCTGAACCAGGTGAGCGCACACACTTAGTAGCATTCCTATCTAGTCGTCTAAGCTCTATGTACACTGTTGTCTATGGTGATCTCCTCCTCTGCCGCCAGCTTTCCTGATATTCAAGAAGTTACTCCGGAACCTGTTATGTCTTACTGTGTGACCCAAGATGGACTTTTTGGAGATTTCTCAGGAATTTTTTCATTTCTCATTTTGTCCTTTCAACTAATCTTTGCCACTCTTTTAAAATCCATATTGCTAGGGCTTGAATCTGTTCTCCGGTTTCTGCAATGTTCATGTATGTGCTCCGTATGGTAAAGTTGGATATCTTTAAATGTAACATCAAAGCATACTTATATAATAACGTACCCATCCCACATAGAGGCAGTAAATGACACATAGTATTTTTCCCTCAAAATCTCATTTTAATTATCTTGTTTGCGTGAAATAAAAAATATGTCTTCATTTCATAAGAAATATTTTGATGTTCATGTTCTGTTTTTTTTTTAACAATGGGTAACACTCGAAGATTTATTGGGGTGCTGCTCCATGTGAAGATCTCTGGTATTTAATTTTATAAAGTTTTAATAGAATATTTACTTATAAATGATGGTGCATTTAGGTGTAAACTGTGTATTTTAAAATCAGTTTTGAAATTATTTATTGTCAAAGTAAGCTGTATACAGGTATGTCTATAGACATAACTATTTGTTATCATGAGTAACATTTTTTCTTAATTTTTGCAATGATTACAAGTATTGAACTCTACTGTGTGAAGCAAATTGTGATTCAAAATAAAAGATGATATGTAAAATAATGTAACTGTGTCATATTGTTTATAAATGTCATTTTCTTAACCTTCTTAATTTTTTCTTTGAATACTTGAAGTTGAAATATTTTTGCAATCTGTCTTGACTCTTAATTTATTATTTTGAAGTAAAACTGAATACAATTTGTTCAGGCCCAGTATGCAAAGACTGTGTTAGTTTTTACATGTCTCATTTTTACCATAGGCTGAAGTGCTAATGTTAATATTTCTACTGTCACTGGTGGATTAATTGGTTTCAACAAATCTGCTTTGTCGATTTAAAGTTTGAAGTTTGTTTCACGCAAAATTGCTTAAAACTAATAATTTATTTATAGTAATTTGTTTTAACAGAGATAATTATTTTACTTAGTCAAAAGTTTGGCATTTTTTTATATCTGATTTAGTCAATGTTGTGCCAGAAAAACTATGTTACTGTACCTTAAAGTTTCCCTTGACTACAAAAAGTCACTCTCAAGCTTTTTTCTTTGATTCAGCTTACTTTGGACGTTTTAAAATGCTTCCCTTAAAGTATCAACACAAATCGCTATTTTAGTTAAAACTTTAAATTTTACCAAAATCATTTCAAAACCTGTTTCCTCTACCATTAAATATGGTTCATGGTTCTCATTGACATTGCTACACTTTTAACTTAAGGCTTTTTTCCTGGTTGTGTAGAGTAGCTTCTTTGTTGCTTAGTGTCCAGTGTCAGCACTAAACAAGCTATATTGTGGACGGTTGTTGAGTAACTGGAAGTAAACAGGTGGTGGTTCTGTGAACCACAGAATGCTGTTTTTACACTGCTAAAGATGTGCTCAAGCAATTTTTTTTCCCCCAAGAAGCAAATTAATGTTTACTATTAATCTCAAATTGGGTGGAACTGTGCCAAATTGAGAGAAATGAGCCAGCATTGTGCCAAGTCCGGAGGTGCTAAGTCAGTGAAGTAGCCGAGCACAGGGCTTGTAGTTTCCTCACGGCAAGGCAGTCAAGTGGCGCCTTGCTGAATGACTACCCATTTTTTCATCCACCATCTCCATAAAATTTTATTTAGGTTGAAAAAGGTATAAAGAAATATTCTCACGTGGCGCCTATTTAGTAAAAAATCTCATTGATAAAACACACAAAATAGAACTTTTGTTAAAATTGTAATGTTTATTCCAATAGTCTAATGAGCAACAACGGGAAAAACAATCTCTTAATTTTACATGTTCATTTTGTTCTCAAATGTTTGAAATTGTCCTTAAAATCAAAGCAAAACGTAACGTTACCTCTCACTTACAATGAAAATGAAAGCAATGTGCATAATCATGCGTCTCACTGAAATTGTAAAATAAATCACAGATAGGCTTGGGAGTCATCAATTTTCTTTTGAACAAAATAAATTGGCACTGAGTAAATGTTACTGCTTGCCTTGAAAACAAAATAAAACAACACTAGAAAAAAAATGAGCATGGTTGAAAAGGTTATTAAAGAAACTTTTACTACCATTCACCACTCTTTTTTACAATAGTAGAATTGTCTTTGAGACATCTTAATAATTAAAAAGAATTATGTTTTTGTTTGATTCTAACTTACATTTCAACAGACAAAAACAGGAATTATTGACATTGACATTTGGAAGGCCGAATGTAATACTTTTAGAACAGACACTAAAGAAAATTTATATGGTCATCAAGTTCACCAACATCCAACTGTAGAGCTTGCATTTCATGGAATTCTCTTAAGTTGCTGGACTCATCACTGCTCTCAATAGAACTGGGAAAATCAAGTTCTGGTACCACCTGAGCACTTTCCTCTGAAAAAGTCGATCGCATGATTTCTTCCTTAGTATCAAGCGTAAATCATTCAGTCTGAAAAATATATTGCCTGCCTTTGCTACTGGCAGTGGGGTAAAATGGATCCATATTTTCCTTGAAGCTAAAGAACCATGACTTTCACAATGAAAAAGCAATAAACATTGGAGGTATAAGAAGCAATACTGTACAAACTTAAACTTAAAAATTTCACGAAGAAAGAATGAAGAATAGATGAGACAAGTAAACTCCTTTGCAGAGCAACTATAAAAAGTAGCAAACTAAGATGATTGAATTGAAACACAGAAGATCTCTGTTGATGGTATTAATGCCGCTCTTCAGGAGTGAGAAGGATATAACGGCAGACAAAGAGATAAGAAGACAATAAACTTTTTAATTGCATGGGGCTGGAAAGGAAACCATTCAAATATAACTATATAATTGTAAACTTATCCAGAGCATACCTGGTTCCAGAGCCTTGCCAGAGATTGAAGCTGTACCTACTAAGTCCTCAAGACAATCACATCTTAACGTCTGTACCTGGTCAGGTACTTTTTGAGCTGTAGATAAATAAATCAAGGTGCCTGAAAATGAATCTACTTCATTTTCAAAGATATTAAAGTAGTCCCGACTTGTAACAGTAATTCCACATATATTTCTTTTTAAATATGAATAAATAGTTCCTGTTGAAAGTGAAAAATAAAGGGTGATCTGATTTTTTACAATTTTCAATTTTTACTTTCAACTTTCATTTTTTTATGTTGCATTATTGTTGCAAATTATGTTTTAGAGAAGATGGGAAGGCTAGATAGATTTTTTAAATAAAGCAGAGATTAGTGGAATAGGTGGTATTGGGGGTGGGAACAAAAATTAAATTATAAGTAAGATAGTATAGGATACAATTAGAAAAAGGACATATTTGTTTCATAGAATAAAAGGTTATATAACATTGTAATGACAAAAAAAAATTTAACAATTAAAAGTCCCTTTTTGCAATATTTAATCATTATTGCTTTAGGTATTTTATGTAACAAAGTTTCTTAAATAGCTATGCCAAGTTTTCAAAATTTTGTCATTGATCTGATTTCTATAAAATTGTTAAAAAATCAAATGAAGAGTGGAGATGAAGCCTATCTACCTGTGTCTTCTTCTTTCCCAAGGCTTTCAAGAAGTTCATCTAGTGACTCAAGGTATCCATCTACATCTGGACAAAAGAAAAATAAATAATTGATGAACGTTGTCGGGCCGCATATAACAAAAGTAAAGCAGAGTAAAGCAACAATCACTAAGCTGAAAGAATCCAAGTGGCTAAAAACGATTTCTTTTTAGATACAAATTTATACTTTGCTGGATAGAAATTATTGTAGAAGTCGGTAATGACTAGGAGTATAGAAAAATAACACTGTCTTACCAGAATCTGAATCCTCAGCATAGTCTGCTTTAACCTCCTCTACTGTGCAGGAATCCAGGTCCTGATGATCACCACATTTTGCTTCAATCTGTTTACTAATAGGATCTTGTTTGAGAGCTTTAACGGCCAAGTCAAAGTCTTGACCAGTCACAAACAGTTCGTAGGCATAGATGTTTCTATGATAAGAGAAAAAAATATAAGCTGTATCATATCTTTCTCTCTCTAAAGGAACATTTTTAAAGTGTTAAGGCATCCTTAAAAGCAACATAACCTAAGTTTGAGAATTTCATATTAGACTATTCAATTATTCCATCACAAGGTGTAGCTTGTTGGTTTGTATCAAACAGACATGCTCTCAAAAGAACCAGTTGCTGTGGCACATCAATAAAAGACAGTGGGATGTGCAGAACAGACGCAGATCAAATATCCTTCTCTAAATAGTACCCATTCACCTTGCCAAGCTCACGCATACTAAGCACTAATGATCCAGATAGCCATCTTATTTTTCTATCAGATATGATAGGTGGACATCTGGTGAGGAGATCCTATCGTGAACTGCATGAAACAATATTATAATCACAGAAGATTAATAATCAACCTGCCATTCTCAATTTCATATTTAATAAATGCATTTTAATATTTAACAATACATTTAAATTACCATGTTTCTTAAAAACAAACAGTTAAGATAGAAGCCAAAATGAATAAGAAAAAAAGAAGATACTTTGAACGGTAGAAAGTGACACATAAGCAAACAGACAGAAAGGCAAACAGGCGGGTAGGTAATATTAGCATGAGACGGGAAAGATAATGGAGAAACAAAAGGATTTAAAATTTAAAAATAAGAGAAAAAGCAATACCTTGAATAGAATCTTTTTACAACACTGCTCCCTTTATTAGTTTGTTGATGTGTGACCTCATTGTAGACAACTCCCCACTGGTGATTTTCACAAACCTGACACAGCATGAAACTGGTTAGCTTCAACATAACCATAACATAAAACTTCATAATTTTTTTTTTCAAACTAACATGAACAAACATTAATGAAGTGTTCGCACGAATAAGCAGTATAGCGGCACACACGCTGTGTTCATATGTAGATCTACATCTGAGAATGAGAGAAACCAAGCATAGCAGCACATTTTATTGCCCCCCCCCCCCTCTTTTACTGTTTAATATACAGGCACTCCGTGACAACACATCTAAACAAAATTCGTTTGCCCATTGTCAGAAATCGAGATTGGTTATGCATTACTTTAATTAACTAAGAGGGAGAGGGAGAGGGGGAGAGAGAGAGAGAGAGAGAGAGAGAGAGAGAGAGAGAGAGAGAGAGAGAGAGAGAAAGACAGACAGATAGACAAACAGTCCAAGACAGTCAGGGACAGTCCGAGTCTTTAATAGTTCTGTATTTGCTGAAATCTCTGGAAATCTCAACCACTACTCGAGCCCAATACTTTGTTACACCCGAGGTTTTTGTAGGCCCAAGGTGCTTTTATAGATCTTATATAAGGGGAAAACCCGACCCTAAGATAGTCTTCATTATGGCTGAGGTTTTGTTGAGTCTGATAATGCTATATGCCAGGTCCACTGTACATTTAATAATAATAAAAATATTAGGGAGTCATCCCTGTCTCTACTGCGAAAAACAAAAAATGTAGCGGAACTGAAGGGCAAGTAGGCCGTCTCTCCAATTTATAGCAATGAGAACCAGGTTAACTTATAGAACATAACTACAAATCAGTTGACAAAAGATAATTTAATTGTCAGTACTAGTTTTTTTCTTGTTATTATGTTACTGAATCAACATATCTGTAACCTTTAAAGTAGCTGTTCTTGTAAATCGTGATCACTTAAAAAAAAATTTTATTGCCACATGTTCAACAATCCATCAACACAAGTTGCTAAATTAAATACAGAACAAAAAAAGGTTAAAACACACCTTCTCATACCCTCCTCTTTCATAAACTGCAAGGAAGATACTAAAGATATTGACTTTGACATTGTGCCATATCGGTGGTGAAGATAAGCTTAAGCCATGGCTGAACATAAAGCACTCTACGTCCTTCTCAAAAGCCATTTCGTTTGTCTTGTACATCTTGGGAAAAAATATTTGATGTGTATAAAACATAGAGTTAAACCACAATAAGTTTTATAATATAATTATATTACATATATAATTTTCTGTATATAAATTGGAACTAATTTGATGTTAGTTTCATTCTTTGATAAAGTGTTTAGTTCTTATGTGTTGTTTAACTAAATATGAGAACAATCTAGAAAAAGTAACCAAATTAGTGTTCACTTGCAAAGCCTTGTTTTCCCCTAAAAGTAAAATTTAATATTATATCCAACTTAATTTAACAAAATACATGTTTTTCCTTCATGATTCAAATGTTCAAAATTCCAACACGACTGGTTACTTTCATTCATTATTCAACTAATCTTTTCGCTGGTATTTTAGACGTTATGCATTATCATATAACAGAAAAAAATACCTGAAAAATTAAGACTCACCTGAACATCAAGCATGAAACGCTCCTCTTTTGAGGTGCCAATCAAAGAAGAAGGAAATTGTAGACACTTTAAACCAACTGGTAATTTATTGACAGGAGATTTATTTTCTCCCTCAACTTTTAAGTCCCTTGATTCAAATTCTTTATTTTTAATCTTTTCCTGATGATCCTTTTGATCCATTTTTTCAAATTCAAATTTATTTCTACTTATATCATTATCAATTACTTTCTTTCTTTTTCCTTTCACTTTCCTTGTATCTTCAGTTTCACTTTTTGATAGGAAACTTAAATCCTTAGAAGATTTTGTAACTTTGTTTGAGTTACATTTTCTTGTCTTAGAAAAAGATATATCTTTCACTTTGATATCCTTCTTTTGTCTTTTCTTGTTTTCTGTGAAAGGTAAATGTTTAAAAATTTCAGATTAAAAAGATACAGTAGAACTTGATTACAACAAACTCAGACTCAAAGAACAGCTCACATTCAACGATCAGATTAAAATCCCTGATTTTTCTTCTCTTTGTCTTATGTACACTTTCTTGGATTCAACGAACTAATCTCATATCCACCCTCGGATCCAACGAACCAGAAGTGCGGAAAAACATACCAATTTGCATACCAGACACTCTAAGTCTAGTTGAAAATTAGACAACCAAAGATCTTCTCCCATACATGCCAGGACTGATATCATGTAGTGTAGTATAGGAAAAGGGGTGGGTCACAATGAAAAATGATAAGCAGAGAGAAGAGGGGGAAAGGAGTGGCAGCTGACGGATGACTGCCGAGCAAGGTAGGAGATCAAAAATGTAACACTACCAGTTGAAAACGTGAGGGATGTGTGTGTGTGTGGTTGCGAAAGAAGAGACAAAGAGCTCAAAGGGTTAAATGATCCAAGGACAAAAATGTAATGGGAGAAGAATTTTGACTGTAGTGAGCCAGTCATACATGGCTTCAACAAACAATGCATCCAACGAACTATTGAAAATTAACGTGATAGTTTGTTGAATCTGAGTTATGCTGTATCCTTAACAAGTTTTTATTTTTGCTTTTATTTAAAAGCTTCTTAAGCAAATAATTGATGAGCCTTTTTTTTTCTTGCAATAACATTTCGATATTTCTACGTGTTCCTATTTTATATTTAATCAATGCAGTTCAGGCAACATCAATGTGAAGTGATATGAATTCTAAACTTTTTTATATTCTTAACAAACTCACTTGAAGAGATTACTGCTTCTTTGATGTTCCCGACTTTAGAAACAAACCAGCAAGTATTTATCCTCTCATCTACAGGTAGTGGCAACAGAGAGAGAGCCTCTGATACAGCCTTTTGGATGGTGGTTCCTCCTTTGTATGTCTTTTTAAGCTTGCCAGTCCCTATTGTTTTCACAGTGCGTTTAAATTTACCTTTCTTTCTGCCTCTTTTTGTACTGTTCTGCATTTTTAAAAGATCAAAAACAATTAATTAACACTAAAAGTTAACATATTAAACATATTAAATATGAGGTAACCAGGGTGAATCAGGCACAAGTCGCTGATACAAGTTTTGAGCTAGAGCCCTCCAACCAACGAAAAACTACTCTATATTGATCTTTTATTTCCAAATAAAAATTATTATCTCTGGTTAAAAAAATGGCAATGATAATTTTTTTTTAAACCTCTTAAAGTGCACTTATCACTTCATACTTTTCCGATCCAGCAGCCAGTTATCCCTTCATAACACACTGTAAATAACTCTACAAGTCAAATTTCCGACTTGTGCCTGCTTCACCCTGGTTGCCTCACAAATGTTTTCTCAAATTCATTTTGATTTGAGCTGAAGTTTTGAAAAATTGCAGATAAATTTTCACCGCCACTCGTTATTTGTATTTCTACAAGCCATGCGTGGATGTTTTTCACCCAATGATCCAGAAAGAGGAAACAAATACAAATGGCGACAAATAATTATGTAATAAGCTTATCTATCTATCGATCTAGGTATCAATCTATTTACATACCTGTCTATTTATCTATATATTTATCTATCTACAATGTATCTATCTATCTATCTATAAATGTAAATGTATCTCTCTATTTATTAATCTATCTCTCTATCTTTCTGTACAAGTAAAAAACTTTTTTACGTCCAGCAAGGCTTTAAACAAGGACTGTGTATACCAGATAAAAGAGGGACAGCAAAACACAGAGAGAGAGAGAGAGAGAGAGAGAGAGAGAGAGAGAGAGAGAGAGAGAGAGAGAGAGAGAGAGAGAAAGAGAGTTAGAGAAAGCCATAGAGAGAATGGGAGAGCGAGAAAGGAAGAGAGCAGAAAAGAGAAAAAGGTACGGTTAAAAAAATAATTTACAAAAATTCTTTCAATTGTTATTTTTAGAAATGAACAACCCAGATAGAAACACATATTGAGGAATATATATTGGTTTCATTCTTAAAATTGGCATCATTAAAAAGAATTACGCAGATTTTTCACAGCCCGGGTGTTTTTCACCAATGAGTAGCAGTGACGGTAAACAAAAACAGATTAAGGATCAATGCAATGCAATTAACAAGAATTTCCAATCCTGAACCCTGCCACCAATATGTCAAAATCAATACATTAACATTTTGATGGAGGATATGACACAGTTCAGGCTGCCGATGATAGATTAACATCTTGGATTGACAGGCTAAATGTTGAGGTGTAGCCATACGATACTACTACTACCCCAGCACTTGTATGTTTAGACAAATAATACATACTGTAGTTGTCTTTGCTTTCTCTGTTTCAATCATGTCAAGGTTAGTGCCAAATACTTGTACACGTTCTGTTCGTACCCATCCATGGCTTCTCTCAGTGCCTAGAAATTCAACATGGTACCATAGAATCTCTCCCTCATCTCCATCTGCATGCATGTCACAAGCTGGATCATCTGTTACCAGTGCTGGCCATCTTCATATAGAATGTGAGAGAAAACGGGGCATTAAAAAATAGATTTATTTTCACATTTTTCTCTCCATCCTCATTATCAAATTTTATACATATCCTGTCTTCATGAGGCATAATATACTCATGGCAACGAATATACCCCAAAATTGGGATCTTTAGATTTTTTCTTTGATCTGTCTCAGACAGCCACGCGCATCCCCCTGGGGCTCTGATAACGACTGATAAAGCTGTCAGATGGTGGTTATGGGCCTGCTCACTGACCAAGCAGGGGAGGATAACTGAGCAGTAGAAATTGCAAAATTTAACTCTACTACAAACCGTAGTTTAGACGTTGGATACAATTATTTCTATGTGTTGAATCTTTTTCTTAATTCAGTTTATTTTTAAGCACCACACGTTAAAAAAACAAGGTTTTTAGAAAAAAAACCCTCTTGTTTTTTTTAGTTTGATAAGGGATACCTCTTTTTAATTGCCTACAGCTAAAAAATAATGCCACCAATCTTTTTCATATTTTCTTTTAAACATTTTTTTTTAATTCCTAAATATATAGCAAATATAATACATTAAATTTTATTCACACAAAACAATTTAAAAATCATATAAAAATTATCATACCTACAATAGCCATCCATCTTTGCCCAAACCAATGATCCTTTCTTGATTTCAGACTTAATAAGATCAAGCTTAGCCCTTTTGGCAAGTTTATCAAACAAGGCTGTGTCTTCTTCAGGTACACTGCAGCTGAAGATAAAAAATAAACTAACACCTTTAAGTATATAATTATATTCATTTTAGATAACTATCTACAAGTAACCATTGCATCCTCAAAAAGGTAAATTATTATAAACTGATGGTGTTACGCAGCTTTTCCGTATTAGTTATGTAAATCGTGTAAATAAATTTTAAAGTATCATTCGCTCTTTCTCATTCTGGCTATAGCCTGTTTCCCCAAGAGTAAGGAACCATTTACAGTAAAAATTGGTGATAATTATACTCCTGATTTTTCTTATAGCCAGGCTTGTCACTCCTCCTCACCTTTAAAAGTAGACTAGTGGTCTAAAAACATGTTATCATATTCCATCTTTGTAAGTAAGCATTTGCCATGACAATGTGAACATTGTGTTGAAACACATAAAAACAAAAACAAACAAAAAACACCTAAATGTAGAAAACAATTTTTTGTTTATTTCATATTTTAACATTTGAATGTTTGGTGCTTAGTACTAGTAGTACTAATTACAAAAACAATAATATTTGCTATATAGTTTAAAAAATGAGGATTAAAAAACCCCCCCCCCCCCCCCCCCCAAACAAAAAAAAAAAAAATGTTTTAAACATTTGTAACCTTTGGAAATCAGGATCATCATTCATACAACAGGTCCATGTTTTATCTGTCAGTTCTTCTGCAACTGTACTAGAGATTTTCCTCCATTTCAAACATTTGGTATTATCGCACTGAACCCAAGCATAAGAAGAAAGCTGAAAAAAAAAAAAATGATGATTTTTGCTTGATAATGATCCTTGTTGCATACAGCAGCTTTAAACATGCATGACATTTATAATTTATTTATAATGTATTTTCACTATATAAGTGTGTGTGTATGTGTGTGTGTGTGTGTGTGAGTGTGTAAGAAAGAAAGAGAGAGAGAGAGAGAGACAGAGAGAGAGAGAGAGAGACACAGAGAGGGGAGAATGTGTGTGTGTGTGTGTGTGTGTGTGTGAGAGGGGGGGGGGAGAAAGAAGGATATGAATTGAGGCATAGTAAGCGTATTTTATATATGTTCCGTAATCTAGATACCTTTTCATGTCTCCTTTTCCTATCTAACTGTTAAATTATTTTCGGATTTCATTGTATATCCTATTAAATCGATTAATTTGTTGTAAAAATGCAACAATTATTTTGCCTTTAAGGAGATGGGTGTGTGTATACAAGGTCTAGACTAGAATAATACTTTCTTTACAAACTATACCTGTTATTATTTTATATTATAGCCTTTCAGAGCCTAAATTCAAAACCATTTGAACCAAAAAAACCTAATTAGCCTACAGGTATGTTTGCTATCAGGGTACACTATTCTAAGAGAAAGAGAGGGAGGGAGAGAGAGAGAGAGAGAGAGAGAGAGAGAGAGAGAGAGAGAGAGAGAGAGAGAGAGAGAGAGAGAGAGAGAGAGAGAGAGAGAGAGAGAGAGAGAGAGAGACAGAGAGAGAGAGACAGAGAGAGAGAGAATCTGAGAGAGACAAAGAGTGAGAAAGATACCACACCCTTCCGATTCAGAAAGTAAATCCTCAGGAATGATTGACATGCCTATATTTTTGAAGCAGTAGAAAACAGTGGACAACAGTGATGGTCAAAATAGTTCTAACAGTTGAAGTGTTGGCTGAATGGTCAAGTCACACCTCCTTCCCAGTAATTGGTCATCTACTCACTTGTGCCTAACAACTGCTGTCCACTTATGATTTTCATATTTTATCCATCTCTAAAACAAGCTTGCCTGATTGCAAGTGATTTCTTAGACTAGATAGAGGCAATAAAGAGAGAAAAATTGGGTTCAAAGGCCGAGAGAGTTGTTAAGCAGCGCCTGGCAGCGAGTTCTTACACGGAGACCACTGCAGTTCCTAAATGTAAAGCCATGAATTTAGAACTGTCTCTCTCTTTCTCTCTTCCTGTTATTGTAAAACTATTAAGTGTGGCTAGCAGTAAATTATCTTTTAGTCCTTCTGGTTGCTTATTTATGTAAATTTATACATCTAATATTGTGCATATAAAATGTGATGAATTAAATAGCATTTGAATAAAATATTGTACCCAACTTTTTAATACCAAAATTGATGATGAGGGGGGCAAAGTGCTGCTAGCCTCTCAGGCTTGCCTTTTTCTATTGATCTGCATACCTTCCATTTCTAATAATAATTAGAATAATATCAAAACTTTAACCTTTTATAACGGCACACATACAAGAATGTGAAAAGGTTAAAAGTAGATGTGAGTAGATTATAAGATTACAGTGGAAGGATGTTACATCGCAGGACAAACTTTTGAATGGTTAACATTAAGGGTAGGATGACAGCAATGCATGTTTTTTTCCCTTTGTAATCCCCTCCCTCTTTTTAACATCTTGGTCATCTACACAATATTTAAAATGGGATATATGTCCAGATTTACCTGTTTCCTCAGAGCAGATCCATTGCTAGAAACATCAGTAGATATTGATCCAGATCTGGATCTACTTGGCCATAACAAAAGAGATGAATGTGGCTCTTGAGAAGCGTTTCTCTTCCTTGGTGCCATTAACGTATATATCTAGATCTATTGTTCCTCTTGTTTACTAGTCTAGATCTAAATCTATGAATCAAGTGTTTTCCAATCGACAAAAGAACTTAAGGTAGCACTTTACCAGAAAAAAAACAAGCCTTCAAAGAAAATAACAAAGATCAAGTTAAATTAATAAACAAAGAGCTGAGAATGTTTTAAAAGCTCCAACTGCAAATGTGCTTTTAAATCAAAAATAGATAAATTGTTCCATACAAACTACAGAAAAAGCGCATGACGTGGTTTGAAAATGGCTGCAGGAACAATCGAGCCCAAGAAATACATTCAAGTATCAAACGAAGCTCAGAACGCAAATGATTGAAATTATTTTTTTCGCTATTTTGATAAGTTTGATTTTTCACATGAACTGTTATAGACTTAAAAATGAATAAAGTCTGAAGAATGATGAAGATGTATATATACGAGGAAAAAGATGTTTTTGTATATTAAGGAGTACAAAGCTGAAACATTCTAGAACACTGCTGCCATGAATTAACATGCATTTTACATCCCTTTTAAGCACCTCATTGCATCTGTCCCAAATACCATCAGTATGGAAGACAGCAGAAGTTGTACCAGTCTAAAAAAAGATAGTGTCCATAAATATGAATGATCTGCGACCTATAGCCTTAACCCCAGTTGATTTGAAATGTTTTAAATGCTTAAAATTCTGAAAAGCGAAGTAGAGAATTATCTTTATTTTTTATTGACTGGATTCAATACCATGCAGACACTCATGATTGTTGATAAACTAAATGCCTTGAAGGTAAACAAAAACGTAATTGCATGGATGTTAGACTTTTCAACTCAAAGAAGACAATAACTATTTAAGTTAAATTGAACTTGTAACACAATTTCAAAGGTATATGTTATTTAACTTTCTCTAATTCTTTACACACTCTACACAAATGACTGTCACACACACAAAACAGACACAGCATCAATAAAGTTTGCTGATAACTCTGCAATTCAAGGTTTTCTTGTAATGCAAACAAAGTCATTCTATTTGGATGAGGTACAGGAGTTTGTTAGATGGTGTGAAAGTAACTGACTGCCTATGAATGCTTTAAAGACTAAAGAAATAAAAAAAAAACAAAAAACATTAGAATTAAAAAAAAAAACATAACTTGCCCCGCCAATGATTTAACGGAGAACAAGTAGAAATTGTAGAATGTACAAATATAATTTGTTATTTTAATTGGTGACAAATTGAATTGGCATGAATATGTGATGGCACTATGTAAAAAGTTAAATCAAAGAATGTACTTTTTGCTAAACTGAATCAAACTACTCTTTTGCTTTCATATAGTATTGGCAGCTGGAGTTCAGCAGTCAAAAAAGGGGTTGAAAATAAAATAAATAGTTATAATCAAGAAGACAGGAAGGATAATTAATACATGTAATTTAATTTAAAAGCCTAGAAACCATCCACTCCAAGGCTTGCATGATTAAGCTGAATTTAATTCTATGTAACAGCAAACAGTCAAACACCCCCTTTATCATAAAGTTTATGATGAGTTTGTACGCTCTGCTCGGAGTTATTAAGGATCTTGCAACCCCCTTCAAGTTCAAGAAATGAAAGGTAAGAACTCCTTTGTTCCTGCCTGTTAGACTTTCCACCCACCCACCCACTTGATTGTCCACAGGCTAGGGACCACAAAACTCATGGAGTGCCCAGTTTGCTGGTATGGACTTCTTTATATCTGATACGTGTGTATTTGGTGAGTTGTAGAAAAATTCATTTCTAGATTCTAAGTTTCTGTATTTTTTTTGGCCGTTGCTACTCATCTCACTCGGTACTAAAAATCTCGGAATGAGAGATGTATAGCCACTTCGATTTTTTTTTGGATAGGATCACTGTGGAATCTACCATGTTTTTTAAACTAGAACACAACTTACATAGACTAGATCAAGATCTTGTCTAAATCTAAATCTAAATTTAGATCTAGATCTAGATCTAGACTCTAGATCTAAATCTAGCCTTTAAAATTAATTTTTAAATCAGAGTTCATGACTGGTGCTACTTATAATCTAAACCTTGTTTGTACGGATAAACTTTTTAAAACCTACTAGATCTAGATTCTAGATTATCTAGTTCTAATGCCTCCTCAGACATAGATCTAGATCAAGATTCTAGTATCAAGAGAAATCGGCGAAATATTATTAAGATACTTTTATTTTAGAGCGTTTAAATTCCACGGCGGGTCGAAACTGGAGGTGCGCTTCAGACCAGACACGCATCCAGTCTTCCACAAGCCACGTCCTGTTCCTATAGCCGTGCAGGAGGACTTGGATGCTGCCATACAAGCCGGCATCAAGAAGGGCATCTGGGAGCCAGTTCAGTTCAACCCTTATGGTACTCCCGTAGTGCCAATCAAGAAGACGTCCCACGGCCAGACCAGCATCAGAGTCTGCGGTGACTATTCTGTCACTGTCAATCAGCAACTAGAGACACACCGTCACCCGATGCCTTTGCCAGAGGAGCTGATGCGGAGACTGGGCCGAGGCCATAGCTTCACAAAGATTGACCTGGCAGATGCCTATAACCAGATCTGCCTTGGACCAGAGTCGCAAAAGAAACTGGCCCTCAGCACCCACAGAGGAGTCCTGCTACAGAAACGCCTGCCTTTTGGAATAACCTCTGCCCCTGGTTATTTCCAACAGATAATGGACCAGCTGACACAAGACTTGCCCGGTGTCGCAGTCTACCTAGACGACATCTTGGTGAGCGGCAACACCGCGGAGGAACATCTGCAGAACCTCCGACGCCTACTCCAGCGCCTTCAAGACAACGGACTGCGCTGCAGACGAGAGAAGTGTTCCTTTGCTCAGCCCTACGTCGAGTACCTGGGGCACTACCTATCCAAGGACGGCGTTGCCAAGGGTCCCAAAGCAGACGCTATTATCAAGATGCCTGCTCCTACCAGCGTGGCCAGCCTCAGATCTTTCTTGGGGCAGGTCCAATTTTACAGTAAATTTCTCCCAGACCTGTCGACAACCCTGGAACCGCTGTACCAGCTGACGAAGAAGGACATCCAGTGGCAGTGGAGTGCTTCAGAAGATGCCGCGTTCCAGAAAGTTAAGACGTTGCTGAGTACTGACACCGTACTCGCCCACTTCAACCCTGCTTTGGAGGTGGGCATTTCTTGCGACGCCTCAGACGTGGGAATTGGCTGCGTGCTGTTCCACAGATACAGCGACGGCAGTGAGAGACCCATTGCCAATGCATCAAAAACATTGACGCAGACCCAAATAAGATACAGCCAGATCCATAATGAGGCTCTTGCTATAATCTTTGGCCTCCACAAGTTCCACCAATTTTTGTACGGCCGAAAGTTCATCCTGATAACGGACCACAAGCCACTGATCGCGCTATTTGGTCCAACAAAGCCGATTCCAGCACTGGCCGCTAACAGACTTGCAAGGTGGGCTCTCACTCTGAGCCAGTACGACTACAAAATTGAATACAGAAAGACAGCAGACCATGGCAATGCAGACGCCCTGAGCAGACTGCCTATGGGTGCAGACTCATTTTTCGACAGGGAGGAGAATGGTGCAGACTCGACCACAATCTGCACCATCAAACTTATTAATAGTCAGATGACCACAGCAGATCCGAAAGCGTTAGAGAAATCCACATCAACAGATGCCATCCTCACCACAGTGATGAAGTTCTTGCAGCATGGTTGGCCAAAGAACATTCCTGATCAGATAAAACCATTCTTCGCTCTTCGAGACTCTCTGACTCATGTAAATGGTTGCCTTTTCTACGGCCACAGAGTTGTGGTCCCGACATCTCTGCAGTCCCAGATCCTTCAAATCTTACATCTGGGACATTTCGGAATGCAGAGGATGAAGCAGTTAGCACGCACCGCTGTCTACTGGCCCCGCATTGACACAGACATTGAAGACATCGCTAGGCATTGCAAGGCCTGCAACGAGCACCAGAAGTTGCCTCCCAAGCAGCCATCGCATCCCTGGATCACTCCAGACAAACCTTGGAGCCGCGTTCACATTGACCATGCCATCAACTTCAGAGGTCACAACTGGTTGGTCATGGTGGACGCCTTCTCCAAGTACCCCTGTGTGCATTTCATGTCTTCCATCTCTACGAAGGCGACGACCCGGAAACTGGATGAGGACTTTGCCCACTTTGGCTACCCACACGCCATTGTGACCGACAACGCAGCCTGCTTCTCATCCGCGGAGTTCCAGACCTGGTGTGAGCAGCGGGGGATTCAACACCTGCATGGAGCCCCCTATCACCCCGAGACCAACGGAGCAGCCGAGAGACTGGTACAGACCTTCAAGCAGTCTCTCAAGAAGTCCGACCTACCTCCTGCCGACGCCCTTCAGGAGTTTCTCATGCACTACCGCCGCACGCCGCTGGCCAGTGGTAGCAGTCCCAGTGAGCTCCTGAATGGACGGCAGATCCGCACCAAACTCGACGTCATCGTCCCAGCGCAGAGACTGACCCCAGCCACAGTTCGGAGAGAGCCGGCACCTGCCCGCCGTCTCACCAAAGACAGTCCCTGTTTTGCCCTCTCTTACAAGGCGGGGCGCAGAGACACGTGGAGACCAGCCGTGGTGACTGCTTACTTTGGTCACCAACTTTTCGAGGTCCGTGTGCTTCCAGACGGCCCGACGTGGAGACGACACGTCGACCAACTGCGACCTCGACACGCACGTCATCAGCATGGACATATTGTGAACTCTGATAAGTCTTAGATTGTGATTATTTGAAGAACTGTTGATGGACACTTTCATTTAGTCTTCATGCTTTCAGACTGAAGGGGAGGTGTTATGTAGGGGAAATAATTTACTAGACTTATTACCAAAACCAAGGGAAACAATTCTTTATTTTGTATTATATTTCACATTTCATGTTTCCCTAACAATATGTCAATGTATATACTGTATTTATTATTGTTTAATGTATATCATACTATGCTGATTATTTGCTCATGTTAAGAGTGACTGAGTATTGTGTGCGTGTTTATTATTTGTTCATCTGTACATTACTATGATTATGTGATCAACCCTATCTTGTACATGATTAATGATGTTATGACACCTCAAAGTAAATAAACGTGTTTGCAATTCACCAATCCAAGATTTCCCGCGTTCCTGTTTTTCAAGTTCAAGAATTTCAAGTTGTTACAAGCAAGAAACACAACAATTATTATTATTATTATTATTATTATTACTTTATTGCGTGATGATAAAACTATTATTATTATTATTATTATTATTATTATTATTATTATTATTATTATTATTTCACACGGGTAAACCCATTCGGAAGAAGGGGCGCCTCTTCTAGCCAATACATTAGATTTCTGTGCGGCACAAGTATAGCAAACAAACGCTTATTACACAGTTTTAATAGCAACACTGCTTTTTGTAGGATTTTGGGCATAGGTGAAAATGGAAAATAAAATAAGCAATGGTTACCACTTGCCGACAGCAACTTCTGCCCATGAAAGAACGCTAATAATTTGCAAGGTAGGTTTCAATGTCCATAACAATTTACTTGACAATGAAGATTATTAGGGCAATCATGTAGGCGTTAAGCGCAAATTTCAATTTGAGTTGACCAAAGAAACATTAATTTTCTTTTATATCCCCACCGCCTGTTTGTACTTTCCCCCCATGTCCACATCTTCTTGCTCTTTGATACATCATAAAAATAAAAGGGAAGGGAGAGAGAGAGAGAGAGAGAGAGAGAGAGAGAGAGAGAGAGAGAGAGAGAGAGAGAGAGAGAGAGAGAGAGAGAGAGAGAGAGAGAGAGAGAGAGAGAGAGAGAGAGAGAGAGAGAGAGAGAGAGAGAGAGAGAGAGCAATGATTTTGTGGGTGAGGTTGGAGAAGAGGGCTTTACTTATCACGCAATTGAACAACATGCATTATCAAATCAGTAGCCTACCTTGTCCACTCCTTTGTCTATGTTGAGGTTGTTTTGTTGTTGTTGTTTTTTTTTTCAAATTTGTCTGCTCTAAATGTTCTGTGGATTCGAAAAATGTTACTTAAAACGATTATGAACATTAGGAGTAATAGGACAATCATCTATTTTGTTCATGCGTAAGCGCAAATTTCAATATGTGGTTGACCACGGGAACATTAATTATCTTTTATATCCCCATCCCCACCGCCTGTTCGTACTTTCCCCCATATCCACATCTTTTTGCTCTTTGATACATCATAAAAATGAAGGTGAAGAGAGAGAGAGAGAGAGAGAGAGAGAGAGAGAGAGAGAGAGAGAGAGAGAGAGAGAGAGAGAGAGAGAGAGAGAGAGAGAGAGAGAGAGAGAGAGAGAGAGAGAGAACAATGATTCAAATAAGTAACCTATCTTGTCCACTCCTTTGCCTATGTTGAGATATTTTAATGTTTTTTTTTTTCTCTCTTTTTTTCCAATAATTTTATCTTTCTTTTTTTCTTTATATGTGGGGGCGCGGTGGTCTTGGGGTAGAACATCGGCTTCCGACGCAAAAGGTTCTGAGTTCGATTCCTGGTTTTTTCGTTCCCTACTGGTTGGGTTGGTGTCAGTTTAATTTGACTT
>RQTK01000898.1:171501-208177 GCA_003991915.1 Elysia chlorotica
GAGAGAGAGAGAGAGAGAGAGAGAGAGAGAGAGAGAGAGAGAGAGAGAGAGAGAGAGAGAGAGAGCGCAATGATTTTATGGGTGAAGTTGAACGAGAGATTTGTTTCTAATCACGCAATTGAACAACATACATTATGAAACCAGTAGCCTACCCTGCCCACCATTACCTATGCTGTGTTTTTTTTTCTTTCTTTCATGCACATTTATCTATTCTAGATATTCCTTTCCTTCACTTCCATGCGATTTATGAAAGATACCAACCAACTCTCAATCTGCCAACCATAACAGTGTACCAAGGTCGAAACGCACAAGTTTTCCTTAAATTTTCGATATCGATACTGGTGGTTATGATAATAAGTTTCTAATTAAAACTTTTAGGTGCCATTTGATTCTAAGGTTATCGATTGCTACCGTTTATATACCCTTCCCCCCTCCCCCATCCCACCCGAATCCAGTGTTACATGCGAAATCGTTCGATTCCGGACGTGTTCGTTTGAGGGAGAAGCCTGTATTATAAGATCGTTATATTTTATTTTACCTATTAATATGATGTAGGCCAATTATTAAAATGAGTACTATAACAATATAAAAGACAAGATTAATTAAAGGTTTGTAAATATGTTTGATATTTTTTTAACACAAAAAGAAAAATATATTGTTTTAGCTGTGTATAATACAATCAATACCTTCACAAGACTGGGTAATGTATTCAAGGTCAAGGTCCTCTACGATCAACAAACAGCCGCACGCACCACACACAGCCACACACCAGCTTATGGCCTGATCTGATCAGCCATTTCAGCTGAACCAACCGTGTCTAGACGCCGCTCCCACACGATTCTCTTGGTCATGACAATCGTTTGACTTAAGTGCTAGATCTATGTACTATTTATCTGCTCCAAATGTTTTGCCCAACACATTCGGATTCTTAAATTGCTACTAGATCTAAATCTAGATCTATATTTCTTTAAAATAAACACATATAAAACAGTAATTTTTTAAGTGTTGGCCATTCTATCAGTGGATACCGACTGCTATCGACTGATCTAGATCTAGATCTACATCACACGATTGTGAATCTGCAATTATCTACTGCCGGTAAGCTTCTGTGGTTACTTGGTAAATAGTTACGCTGGATCTACTGAAGTGTTACGTTCTGAAATTCAACCAAAAAGCCTTGATATTAGATAATAGACCTAAGATCTAAGTTAGTCCAGATACCAAAAAGATACATCTAGCTCTATATCTAATCCAGTAAGTCTTACAGTTTATTGGGGCCGGAGTCTTTACCGAGGCCTAAAACTAGACTCTAGTGTTTCAGTCCAGATTCTGCTAGATACACTCCTAGAGATCTAGATACATGTATAGATAGTGTTTCTGTATAGATTCGAAATAACGGGCGCAAACTATATTTACCTCTTATATTATGTAATCTTTCTGTGTAGCTTAAATACAATTTTTCTTTGAATGCATCTAGATAATTAATTTTTGTTGCCCAGTATTAGGGCCTACTATATAAATAAATATCTGACTTATGGTAATGTTCCATGTGTTTTTAAACAAGCAAATGTAAAACCAACTTTAAAGGAAAAACAACTTGGATCGAAATTTAATGAAAAACTACAGACCTGTATCAAATCTACCGTTTTTGTTAAACATTTTAGAAAAAATTGTGTTTAAAAGACAAATTTTTATAGTTGAGGATTTAACCAAGAACAATTTAAAAAACCCTTTTCAGTCAGCTTACAAAAGTAAACATAGTACCGAGACATCATTACTCCTGGTAATATTGAATCTTTTATTAACTAGTGATGAAGGGAAAGTGTCAGTGCTTGCGTTGCTCGACTTATCTGAAGCATTTCAAACGATTGATCACACAATTCTTTTTAAACGTTCAACAGTTTTTAAATGGTTCAGATCCTATTTGTCACATCGACAGCAACAAGTTTTTATCAGTACCCATAAATCGAGCTCTACGACTATGAAATTTGGTGTTCCTCAAGGTCCCGTTCTCGGGCCAGTTCTCATAAATATTCCCAGTTCCTCACAAATATTATATCAAGGCATTCTTTTTGTTATCATATATATGCAGACGACAAACAATTGTTTAAGTCATCTTGCCTTGAGAAGTTGATGTTTTTTTTATCTGACCTTTAGAAATAAATGTGTACAATCAGTTAAGGAATGGACGAGTGCAAATAAACTTAAGATGAATGGTAATAAAACTGAGGTGATGCTTGTCAGAACACCATCCCGACTTAAGCAACTTAATTGTGAAAACATGTTTATCAATGGTGAAGAGCTTCCTATATCGTCTGAAGTTGAAAATTTAGATGTCATTTTATGATTTTAGATACAAAATTTATGGATAAAGCTGTTTCTTATATTAAAAAAATTAATCTTGAGCTGAGGAAGATTAGCCACTTAAGATAACTCATTGATGAAGACGACACTAAAAAATTCATTCTGTCTTTTGCAATTTCTAAAATTGATTATTGCTATGATGCTCTTTTCAAAGGCATGACGTGTGAAAAAGTAACTCAGAAAATTCAAAATCACAGGGCTAGACTTACAAAACGGATACACAATTTATGCCAAAGTGCCAGCACCATCATAAAAGAACTTCATTGGCTTCCAAGAAAACTTTGAATATATTACAAGATAGTCATGCTTAAATAGTCTTATAAAAGATCCATTTTTCCCGTCTTACTTAGAAGAACTTTTACATTATATCTATAAGCCTGAAAAACAGCTGCGATAAAATAATAAATCACTTTAATGCAAACCCAAAGTCCACTTAAAAAATTATGGTGAGCAATCTTTTAAATTTGCAGGTTCTGACATTTGGAATATTCTCTTACAGTCTGTTTTAACGTCCGACAGGTTGTAATCTTTTAAAAGTAGAGTTAAAACTTTCTTTTTGGTAAACATCTTTCATTGACTCATTGCCATTTTAGGAAAAGACAGCTATTAATTCATCAATGTCGTAACATGATTATTTTTCTGTGTACCATTTATTTACAAGTCCTATAAATGTCTTTTTAATTTGAGTATTTGCATATATATCATCCTGTATTTTACATTATTTTACAAATTATTTAATAATACATTTATTTTAACCAAAGTCTGAGAAATGTATGCTGGTCCTTGTATGTGTTATAATCTGCTTTCTCCATGATTCACGTATGTTTATTTCATCGTATTGATTTTTTTAACGATTTATTTGCTAGTTATTTACAATGATATTTAATGTTTATGTATTATATATAAATCGCTTTTATGATTACTATTTGAGTCATCAACTAGACCTTTATTATGGTTCTGTGTATTCTGTATTTATACCATAACTTTAGCAAAACATATTTTATCGATTGCTTGATATAAAAAAATGTGGAGCAGGAAGCATTTTTACAAGGGGATATAATTTGTTTGATGTGAAAGAAAATTATATCATTTCAGTTTCTGAATAGGTGCCATTATAATTATCATCTCCTCTACCACATGAACACCCGTGAGACCATGAAACTTTTATTAGTTGACTGTAAAAGATGTAGTTGTTAAGAGGCAGAAAAAAGGACAACTTCGCATGAAAGTAGAAAGTTGAATGTAATTGTAAAATAATCCGTTAAATTCTTTTTTATTATTAAAGGAATGTAAAACATACATGAACATACAAACAATAGGCTTTAAAAAAAAAATCAGTGGCTAAAAGCCAACAAGAAAAAAACAACAACTTTGGCATGAAGTCTTTGTTGAAATGCTCCATCAAATTTTTATACTAAAGTTATTTAAGTAATTTAATTTTTTTTTAAAAGTGGTACCGTTCTATTTACATCATTTAAACAGAGTGTCCTCTTTTTTTCATAATTCGTGCAAAATTATCTTGATCTGATTTTTCAGTCTACTCTTGAGACAAGGATGTCAGCCAAGGCAATTTATGAGGCTAAAGGCAAAGAACTGCTCAACAAATTTTTAGGAGATGTGGCCATGAAAAATAGAGCAGCTTTTGTTGATGAGCAGGTTAACTGGAATCAGCTTGTTCAAGATAACCCATGGCTTACATCTGAGGTGAATAAATTGCCATTGGTATAAATAAAATCCAAACGTTTCTACAATAAGCTTTCAGAAGCCTTTTGTTTTCTGTTCCCAAGCTTTTTAAATCATTAGAATACACGTTGAGCTAATTTTTTTCTTTCTTTTGTTAAAATTACAATATATATACCAAATATTATATTATAATGTTCTTTGTTGATGGTGTCCCCAGAAACTTGTGGTTAAACCAGATCAGCTGATCAAGCGTAGAGGAAAGTTAGGTCTTATCAAAGCTGGGGTGGACCTAGCTGGTGCCCAAGAATGGTTGCAGACAAGGCTGGGAAAAGCCTTCCAGGTGAATTTTCATCTAGATCTATAATGAAATAAAACCGATTAAATTTAAGTTTGTATAATATTTAAATATTTAAAATTTATATGTTATGATGAAAGTTAATTACAATGTTGGTTACATTCTTAATAAAATTGAATGAGGTTTAGTAATGCTTTTGGTTCTTTTTCTATTCGAATTAAGGTGCTGTATACATTGTAGAAGTCATGCTTTGGTTGAGGCCAAAAGAATGCATACGGAAAGCACACAGAAGGCGTCATTAATTGTTGTAATAGAGGGTGGAGGGAAGGGTGTAATAATAGAGGTTGCAATTTTCGTTGATGAGGTACTTAGTTTGACTCCTAATCAGATTGCCATTTTCTTATCTGGTCGAGTGAGTGTGGGGATATAATGTTACATATTGAAACAGAAGTCATGGTATCCTTGCTATGTAGGTATTGTAAAATTGCTTTGTGCTAGTCTTGGGAGGCTGTCCGCAATTAGGCCTGGTTGACATTCTAAAACAAATATACCATCATCAATTTTACAGGCCCTTAGAATCAATGCCTGTAGAGTCATTTTGCCTCGGTTGATTTTGTTTAATTTTACTATTTGCATTCTTTTAAACGGCTCAAAAAAAAAATAAAGAACAGCTTTTAACTCCTTAAAGGTATTACATGTGTTATTGCTCATGCCCTACTCCGTTTTGGGCATTAGCAGCAATTTATCTAAATGACAACTTTATTCAAGAGACTGCAAGACAAGACAGATGATACCCTTTTTGTCCATTTGGCACAGCATGTACTAATAGATTGCTTTATGAAATAAGCTTAGTTTTTAAAATATTTGAAAATTCAGCCATGTGCGTTACCACTGGGCATGCTTTGAACTCTAGCTCCGCGTGGACATGCGAAGAGCGGTCAGTCGATGACCGTCGACTTTGATCCTGGATCACATGCTTCCACTGGCAACTATGTTTGCCTGGGTGTGCATACCGGAACCTACCACTGTGACCGACTGGGATCGTGTGTCGCAGCACATAAAATTGTCAAACGTCAGTCTTGGAGCTCGTCCACAATATAGCCTATATAGTGCTGACGTTGGACCTTAAACCAACTCAAATACGACTGGCTGGAAAGGATAAGGGAGTTGGTATGTTTGCACCTTAAGGGTTACTTTAGCAATATTTCAACCCATTAAAAATTACATAGATAACAGACTGTAGGTTCAACATTTATGCAGGCGCTAATTTCCTTAGCTACTGGTGCTCTTGCAATGGAGCTGGAAGATACATGCAGGAGGATTTAATGTCTAAAGAGTGGAGCAGCATGTAGAGAGTCAACCAAGTCTGTTCCTCTTGATGTCAAGGGAGAAGAAGGATAAACTATATCTCTCTCTCTCTCTCTCTCTCTCTCTCTCTCTCTCTCTCTCTCTTTTCTCCCTATTTCTCAATCTCTCATGCTATGCTCCTAGAAAGGCATGACTCCTGTACATGCGACGAGCTTGACATTTGGCATTCGTTTCACTTTCTGTGTTAACTTATACATGCATGTCTACCCTGTTAAGCCACAGGTTTCTAAATACTCAACTCTTGCTTTTGAGGTATGGCTTGAGTGGTAGAGACGCCACAGGTTCTGATATCATAAAAAATGGGACTTTGTCTCTACTGGTTGGATGGTCAGTGTCAGTATAAAGTATTTGTCTGAATCAAAAGCCGCTGTATTCGCTAACTGTTCATGATATAGCTTAGATGTTACCATTGACGTTAAATGCTAATCGCCAAGCCACCCCCTCCCTCCTCTCCCCCACCCCCACCCAAAAAAGGCTCCATTATCTATTTTTTAATGTGCTGCATTGAAATATTTTTATATTCGATAACTTGAGTGTGATTGCATAACTGTCGTTACCCTCTTTCCACACGGCCGCATCTGGCGTATTTCGTAAACATTACTGTATCATCTAAATTGTTCGATCCAGAGTGTTAAAAGATGAAAATCTTACATGTAAAAATGGGAATGGGTATGCAATCTTTATAAATGACAGGCAGCTGTTTCAACCAAGAATGGTCCTAGGTGTTTGCCTATGTGTTTATGTATCATAGACCGGTAGAGTGTGAAGCAGGAATCCAGCTGAGTACAAGCTGCTGCCAAGGTTCGCTATGCGGTTGTATTGAAATTGCGTAACAGTAATGGCCATGGTAAGAAATCTTGCTAGGGCCCTGGACTATAGTTTCGTTTCTAACAGCTGTTTGTCTTTGGGTTGCTCCAGGTGTGTTTAATGGGTTTGTTGTGTGTGTGTGTGTGTTTCTCGGCAGTCCAAGTTAAGTGCCTTGACCGATCAAAGTTCTCAAGTCTCTGCTGAGCTGAGGAGATTACATCACTATTAGGCGCATAGAATGATAAATCCTAATACAATGTAATATGCGTGTTTTTTTTTTTCTCCTCCTTCTTAAAGATCCATTTTACATGCTTAACGTTCACACTCTTTTATGGATTCTGTTGATTCCGAATCTCATAAATACGTGTCTTTAGTGTTCCTACAGTCACATAGTACTGAATTCGACCCAGTCAAGCGGGCTGATCGGGAATCAAACACGCAATCTCCCGGTTAGAAGCGTTTATCGCTGGACCACCTAGTTTTGGGGATCCGAAGTCGCAACTATCTCGGGTTGATTTATAACGGTTTTCTCTCTCTCTCTCTCTCTCTCTCTCTCTCTCTCTCTCTCTCTCTCTCTCTCTCTCTCTCTCTATCTCCCAATCGAAGCCAGCTCACTTAAATGTCATGGAGATGGATTTTGAACAAGCGCACCATAATAAGGACGTGCGTCTGGTTTTGTATGCCTGAAATATGATATAGAGATTCATCATCATCATCAAAATTTGAAACTGCATCAGCTCCCATTTTTTTTTTTTTGTGTTGTCTTTTAAACGCCGCGCTTATCACACTCTTAAGCGATTTTACTCAATGAATTTAGATGGATCAGTTAATAATAGTTGAGTTGAATTTAAGTCCGATAGAAGAACTGTCTGCATTATGTATAAAATAAAATTGGACTTGTCAGCTTTCCTGTCATTATTTTGAGCCCTTCCCGCTAATAAAGAGACAGAAAGACAAATTCATTACAAGGTGTTACTTATCGACGCTTTCAAAGCGCACCATAATAAGGACGTGCGTCTGGTTTTGTATGCCTGAAATATGATATGGAGATTCATCATCAACAACAAAATTTGAAACTACATCAGCTCCCATTTATTTTTGTGTGTTGTCTTTTAAACGCCGCGCTTATCACACTCTTAAGCGATTTTACTAAATGAATTTAGATGGATCAGTTAATAATAGTTGAGTTGAATTGAAGTCCGATAGCGGAACTGTCTGCATTATGTATAAAATAAAATTGGACTTGTCAGCTTTCCTGTCATTATTTTGAGCCCTTCCCGCTAATAAAGAGACAGAAAGACAAAGCATTGTGTATTTCGTACGTACTTCTTAGCAGTCACACATGCCGAAAGGTGCTCGCAATTTCGCTAAAATCATCTGTTCTTTGTTAATACGCGCGGCGTTCTTCAAAAGCAATAAACTGATGCCCTAGCTTTAAAAACACACCCTTGTAAATACATGTATGGAACAATATGATTATCTACCTTCTCTGATTATACTAAGTGAAAAAAAATTTGCCCGTAACGAAGGGGCATTATTTACTTGAATTTGGTTAGAAAGTAATATGCCTTTAATGTGAATTTGTATTATTTTATTATTATACGGTGTTTGTGCGAATTTATTCACTTCGTCTATAGCCTGACACATCGAAACATGGCATTACCAATTACTGCCTGTTCACTTCCTCACTCACTGTCACTGTTATCAGATACACACACTCATTCATAAGCGGAAATTTTTCTTTTCATTGACATTGTTATAGCGGCCGATCAATTATATCATCTCGCCGCCATAGACTAGACTGGTGCTCTGTTTACACGAGTTCATTATTCGCTCTCAAGATCAATTTACTCCAAGGAAATACTCTAGTCCTCAAAGTCAATAGTGTCCCAGCTGGTTACAATTGTTTTGAAGTGTTCATTTCATTATAATAAGGTAACTGAAATCGATATGGCTCTTTTCATTGCCTAGTCTGCGATAACGAAAGGTGCGTTTGATGACTCCATATCCTCCTCACGTCAAAAATGGACCGATACGAAGGCCGTTTCATGGTTAATATTAGATTCTTCAATTTAATTTGAATGATAGTAGCATCCATTTTTGTAGTCTGAACCGTACGCTGGAGTAATAATGTCTTTCTCTTAGTCTATCCAGCCACTAGAAGGCGTTAATGCACTTTGACACAGCTGATGGATTGTCGTTTTTTGCCTCAATTAAATCGTGTGACTGGCTGAGATAATAGTCTCGCTATTGCCGTTATGTATATGTCGCTGTACGCAATTTTTTCAGACGTTAGCTTTAAGACACATCCGCTATCTTGCCTATCTGCCAACGATTGTCATTAGGAAATCAATTAGATTTAATGATCAATCGTAACCAGGTTGAACTGGTGCGAGAGTGCGATGACAAAGACATCGAGATCAGCAACTGGTATTGGCCTATCAATGCTGTCGAAGAATGCTTTTTGTGTGTTTTTTCTTCTTTACGTTTCCATCACCGCTTTAGTGACATTGTAACATTCATCATCCAAACACCTAAATTATGACTGCTATGAGTTTAAAGAGAATTTGAAAGACATAATGAGTATGCCCATTTTTTGTGTGAAACAAATACCAACAGTAAGTGGAAAACACGCTATATGGACGGAGCAAAGTAGTAGACCTACTTTGTTATGCTGGATATCAGCCATCACATGTTTTTTCATTAGTTATCTTCTTAGCCCTTTTTGTAGAGCAATTAGCCCTTTTTGTAGAGCAATATAATGTGGCCTCGGTTTGAAAGCTTGGAGCTTGGAGCTCCTGTATATAGTATATATGCTGGTAACAAGACCTATTAACCCAGAGGGGAATACATTGATAAAAATTATGCTAAAATTATAATTTTGGTGAGGGCTTGTTAAAATATATAATGCAATGCAAATATCAAGCATGGCTACTCGAATCTACATTCTATGAAGGTTGACTGTTGTTTCATTGCATCAAACTTCCATTGTTTTGTTTTGTTTTTCCCCATTCTAAAAGCTCTTAAGAAAAAATTAATACATGTATGAAAGTAAAGGAAGCTGTCGATTATTTTATTTTACATATTTGGTCTTTGGTTTTCTGTGTGCGTTACTTTCTTTCCTTTGGCTAGCAGTCCAAAACTAATTCTCATAATGCGTTTGCATAATCACCATGAAATACACCATATTTTTTTTAAATCAGCAATATCTATGGTATCGATCTGTGCTTAAAACATTTTGTTTTAAAAGCACTTTAGATATACCTGTACATGCATCGGAACTCTTCAGACATAGTCGAATTGGTGATTTTTCCAGTCGCTTTAAGTCTTTTGGCTGTACAACTGTCCAGGGCTGCCCAGTGAATAATGATGGAGTCGATGGCTCCGGGACCCACGAACGTGATTGAATTGGCCAAGGAACGGGCCTTAAAATCAGCGCGTTATTGATTTTCTCCATCTCGCCTGTTGCTGAATCTTGGCTGCTGGTTATCCCAGCTGCAAGAACAGCACAACTCGAAATCCCCTTTAAAAAAAGAGCTCTACCACGTCAGTTTTTCCATGTCTAGGTTTTGGACTTGTGAGAGAGCGCTGGGCTTCAGGGGAAATACAGTGCGTTATATTTCAGAGAAGTTGCAACATAATTTTAGAGGGTGCGCTAATATCCAAATAAAGCACTTTTTAAAAATTGAATTCACCGATCATACCAATATCAAGTGTCTGTAGTCTCGATTGCTGGCATTGGATATAACACGCAAAAAAAAAAAAGTTATTGAAAAGACATAATAATGCTTTCCAATAATGAGACCCAAGAGTAGAACAAATTTTCTCGCTTTGCAGTTAGCATAATAATTATATAATACAATGAAAATATCGAACATGGCTGCGGGAATTACGTTCTATGAAGGTTGACCATTGTTTTGTACTGCTGCGTATGTATATGATCTATAAAATGTATAGCTTCCCCAATTTGATGTCACTGTGACCTCTTCCCAGGACCCCCCCCCTTTTTTTTTTCCTAGGAAAAAAAAAATAGAAGGAAAAAACAAAACACCAAAACAAACAGCAGAAAACTGATTCATTTCTTCTCCTAAAGACGTCGGAAACGCAAACCCGTAGGGAGAGGTTTGCCATTTGTCAGTTTGAAGGGTGTCCCGAACCGCCGCGCTCTTTGTCCATGGAGGATGAAGTGAATGTTCGAAGTGCTGTTACTTATATTGCATAGTCCGGATCAGAACGAACGTGCTCAACGTTAATAAATGGCATGGACTATAGAAAAACAAATCGCGTTTCAGTTGACACGCAGCGTAAAACAATTTAGTACCTACATATGCAGATCGCTGTTTGCATAGCTAAAACGAGGGACACTATCGTTTGTCTTGATCCAATTTCGTCAATCGACTCGCTACATTTTGTTATTGATTTGTTCATCCACGGACTACGCCTCTAACCCTAATCACATAATTTGTCATATGCTCTTAATTGGATCGATTCAAATTAAGAGATATTGATGAATAGATCTTGAAGCCGGTGGAGCATCTGTATAAGATCTGCAGTTACTTCGTGTTGTTGTTGTTGTTGTTTTTCCTCACAAGGTGAGGTGTAATATATAAAGCAATAGGCGAATCTTTTTTAACTTGGATTCCAGAGTCTATTTAACCGAAGACCGTGACACCCTTTCTTTAGGTGAAAAAAAAAAGTGGGGGGGGGGGGGGGGGGCATAGTATGATGTTGTTCCTCGTTGAAATAAAAATAATAAGATTATATATCATTATTTGGTGACAACTATAGTTGTTGTTTTTTTTTAATATAGAGACAGTTTTGCGGATTGTCAAAGGTGCCAATTGAGATACGCTCTGTTCACACATCTTTTTTTTTATTATTTTTTTTTTAAGTGTCTTAAATGACTCTAAGAGGACATTTAGACAAATCTAGGTCTAGTACTAAAGGAAAAGGTTATTTCTCTACTCAATAATTATAATCATTATAAATACAGTTTAGCCGGCCTTCTAAGCTTTTTACCACTCTAGAGCTCAAGTCGTGGTTTAGAATTGGGTCAAAGTTTCCAGTGCGGCAATGAGGGCTGATGAGAATAGTCGATGAGAATAGTTTGACCACATCACTGCACCTGTTACTCAATATACGTTTCTGTAAGGTCTATTTTTAGATCTTGGTAGTACTTTGCAATTCGGAGGCAAGGTGGTAGATTTTTATATTTCCAAACCCACACCATCTTTCTTTTTAATATTTAATTTATTTAGTTATACATACACATGTGTATCTCCTACGATTTCCCACGGATCGTTACTGAAATTATTGAACCGATAAATTCACTCTTGATTGTATCAGATCAAAGAAGAAGACGTAATGTTAAAGAATAAAAAATAATACGATGTTTGAGTCATGGAACTACGGCATATAAGAATTTTCTGTGATCAAATCCTGATATTTTGTTTCTTTCTCATTTTGTAGATCGGGGCGGCCAATGGCAGGCTCAAGTCTTTCATCATTGAGCCGTTCGTGGAACATTCTCAGGTCAGTGCTGGTTTTTTTTAATGTTCTTTTTAAAGCTTTAACTATTGCATAAATCTAGTCAGTTTCTTGTTTAAATCACTTGTGATGCTCATTAAATGTCTTGGTGGTGTTTTATATTTGCATCTTTTTGAACCGAGCTGGTCCTTTTTTTATATTGAAACAAATCGTTCTGCTTTGATTGGAAGTTATAACAAACCCCACACTTGTGGTATTTTCATATATTTTTAAGACTGGTCGCAAGGCGCGTCTATCAAGAGTAAACAATACTTAAAATCATGATTGTTATAAATATGCTCTTGTTCTGAACCTCTTGATAAAACATTTAAAAGAAACACCAAAACAAGCAAAAAAAACAACAACAACAAACAAACAAATTTTTGTTATTGGGAAAACAACGAAAAACAAATCAAACAGTAAATAGTCGGTGCTGAAGGCCATTTGTCTGGTGTTCATCACACATTGCCAGTCTGTCATCTGTCTCCCTGCACTGGCTCTGTGAAGCCCTCACAACTATGCCAAGTGCTGTTTGTCACACCAAGACTAGTGCCAGGTTGGTTCGGACGGAGTGCTAATGTCCCCATTTTCACAACCGCCTTGGACAAAATTGTCCATTATTATTGTAAAAATGTTCTTTTTGTTTTATTGTCACCTACCCTTTCTCTTCCTTAATTCCATGCCTCTTAGACATTAATTTTTCCCCACGCTGTACACATATATATCTTTGATACACACTTTTACCAGCTTGACTCTAGAGCAGTAGCTAAGTTGTAAATGAGTTAGTTTAACGTCCAACATCAGAACTATATAGGCTATATTGTGGACGAATCCTAAGACTGAAGTCTGACAATTTTATGTGCTGCCACACACGAGACAGGGCGGGGATACCATGTCTCACTCCTCTAAGCCGTTCACGATAAACTGACACCGACCCAGCCAGTATGGAGAAAAATCGCTAGGTCTCGAACCACGGACCCCTTGCGCCGGAAGCCGATGCTCTACCCCAGGGCCACCGCTCCCCCCGGATCTAGGGCAGATAAAATTGGATAATATTAACGTCGGCCCTGGTGTCACACACACCATAAGTACACTGTAAGTGTTTACAGTGCAAACTGCCAATGTTTACTTAAAAGTTAATCAACACGCTAGGTAAGATACAAAAATAACACAGATTTCTATTAATAGACATCTGTGAACAATAATCACAATGTGTGTGCTGTTTTCGGCTATTTCACATTCCTCTAAGGTCGGTACATTCTAGCACAGCTGCAAACAAACACAACAAACCTTTGCCTTTTTTATTAAAAAGAAAAAAAAAAAGCGTGACCAATTGAGGCACCGTTGGCGCATGGTGCGATGATTTATAAAAAGATATTTTGGCAAACAAGTTGCGCTGTCTTTTGATTCGTCTTTGGTCGAATAAATATGCTATTAGTGATTTACTTCCTCTTTGTGGTCTGCCTCGTAGTTTTTTGTTGTTGTAAATTATGTTAATTTGTTTTAATTCGACATGTTTTCATACGTATTTCGATCTCTTATAGGCCCTGCTGCGATTTATATCTTGTTTTTTTTTAATGTCTAAATACTTCATTTGGTTTTTTCTTTTAAAAAAATCTGATGGAGAAGAAAGAAAAAGAAAAGAAAGAAACGTGTTTGCTATCATTTTAAGAGCAAACCACTTTAGGAGCTGTCTGTGTGCGATACCCTCGCTTAGAGTAGGACAAGAACATGTCAAATCAATGCTATCGATTGCATGTTCTTATATCAGGATTGTAATGTTTAACAACAACAAAATTCGGTTTTATGTTTTATTTTTATTGTTTTTTCTATTGGAGGGGAGGGGGGAAGATTTTTTAAAACTTAATCCATATTAATACATTATACAATGAAGGTTAACTGTTATGGTAATAATATTTAAAAAAAAACAACAACAAGATATTCTGATCCTCGTAACTTGTACCACAGTGAAACAAAAGAGTTGTGTAGGCGCAACTTCATGTCCATCACAATGCAATCATTAGTCCTAAATTACCAACCTGTACGTTACAAATGTAGAGGTGACATGCCTAATTATACCATAACCGAGCCTATCCTACGCAGTATGAATGCAAGTCGGGCTAGGCTGAGCATGCATGTAATCAACTTTTATGCCTCTGTATTTACGTAGCTAATTGTCACAAAGTTACCACACCAAGCCTTTTTATTGTCTGTTTGTCCAAACGTGTTTCTTTTCGCTGATTAACCGATAACAGACACTAAAGGACCTCACAATCAGGTCACGGTAGCCCTGTGTTGTGCGACCTTGGCTTTGGAGAACGGTGCATACACTCGATATGGTGTGATATCTGATTTATCTCTTTATCTCTGCTTTTTTGAGCATTTGACCAGCTGATTCATATACCATAGCCTTGCTGCTGACGTTGGACACTAGGTAACCAACTCAACTTAGTTGATACCTAATTGTAATAGGTACCGTATAGGCGTATACCCTTCTTCCTCTTAATTTGTTCATTACACTGAATTTTGCATTTGCCTATAAAGTTAAAGATACATTATGAATAATTATGACTAAGCAGGATCTACAACTTTGGACATTTCCTCATTAAAGCTGTTGGGCAAACAGAACAAACAACCGAACAACACTATTTGAAGCTTAGAGGAAGAAAAACAAGAAAGAAAAAGCAACATATACAGTAGCTATTACCCCGCAGGCCCGTGACCATTTCAAAATCATATTGCGAGAAATGAATAAAATTAATCGCGCGTGCCCCTCTATACTTTTCTTTTTCATTTCATTAATTTTCACGATTCTTTTGATGGGAAATAAACCACTTACTTTGGCTCAGCTCTTTTCTTTCAAAAGAAACAGATTTGCAAATTTTTTGCAACAGCCAACGGCCAACCCGCACGGAAATATTGACTGACGTTTATAGAAAACTGTCCACTAGTTAATGTTTTGTAACTGAAAAATCTGCATATTCTTTGTTTCAAACAACAACTAACACAGTCAAATAAAAGATATAACTCTCATATCTTCAGACTTGCTTATTATTTCATACAGTTTGCACGTCAGCAATATAGGTTAATTTCTTTGGTAATTACTTCTTGCCCGAACGTGGAAAAAAAAATTACTTGCTCTATTACTCATTTTAGGTAGGTATTTAGCTCAGATTATTGATGTTCACGAGCAGTTTGGTTGATAATACTACCTAAAACATTTTGCTCGGTCATAAACTGATCATCTCATACGTGTTAACGAGATACATTATTATGCCTATACAATTTTACAGACAATTACACGCTACCTTACGTTGTAAGCATCTCCCGCATACGTTTGTAAACGCCGATAATTCTGCATTCAGTGTATATATTATTGGTATTCATGTTTTTTGTGGGTTTTTTTTAATCCTTGGTAATCTTGTATTGAGGTTCGAACACGGGCGCATTATAATTTTTTAAAAATTGCAATATGTATTAGTTGAAGGGGCAACTTAAAGCAATGATGAGATGGATTTTTTTAAATGCCTGCTTCGTGTTACGATTGTATAGAAGTGAGAAACTGATAAATCAATCAGAAAGACATACATGTAATACAAAAGAGTGGAAGTGATAAAGTTAGTTTCTATGACTTCCTTGTTCGTCAAAATGTTAAATTGATATAACCAAGGCTTAATTTTAAAGGCATAAAGAATTGATTTTTAAAATGTACCCTAAACACTCATTTATCCCCCCCCCCCCCAAACATATAAAAATAACATGTATAGTACAAACGTACACGTTCTTTCTATGTACTCGTTATACAATATTCCCTTTTTCTTCTTGAGCGGACATGAAACAGTGCATTTCAAATATTTCGTCTGATACCCTCGCTTTCCTCTGACCGTAAGTCGGGTCGATCATTCTGTATACCAAATCAATACAGGAAAGAGCAGGCTAACCCTTGCCCTCTCAGCATAAATTTTATGTCTATTTGATGGAGCGTCGTCATCGACAGTAATTGTTTTATGATTGTGAGATTGCACCGCGTCGCTTCATGATCAATAAACGGGACGGAGCCTTAATTGACCAATCTCTCTCTCTCTCTCTCTCTCTCTCTCTCTCTCTCTCTCTCTCTCTCTGTCTCGTGTGTGGCAGCGCATACAATTGCCAGACGTCAGTCTTGGGGCCTGTCCACAATATAGCCTATTTAGTGCGGACATTGGACGTTCAACAACTCAACAAATCTCTCTTTCTCTTTCAATCTCTCTGTCTGTCTCTCCCTCTATCCAATGAGAGGGTACGCTGGACACTAGCGTGGATTTCAAGAGAAAGATACCTTTTAAAAGGGATTTTTTATATCCTGAGACGTACCTTGATTTAAGAGACGCCTAGTGAAATCCCCCTTCAGAGGCTTTTAGCGCAAATAGATGTTTTAGTAGGGATTTTGTGTACATACATAATTATAAAACTAGGAAGGGGAAAAACAATGTATAAATGGATAAAATATGGCCAATTTTTTTAAAGGTAGGTCCCCCCCCCCCCCCCCGCATGTATAAAAAACATTCTGTCTTTTCCTCCCCTTTTTGCTCTGAGTCCTACATGTAGACATCCCACGTAAAGAGCGCACCGTTGTTAGCTACTGAATTGCTGACTGCATTGAATTCATGCACAGTTGCAGTTTATTAATTATTATCACTGTAAAAAGGCCTCAATGTCCTCATTATCATATGAGTGTGACCATCCTGGCGTGATCAGAGCATGATTGATAAAAATGCATCAATTGCCACAGCTTAGCATCATGATAATGTAACACGTAGCAATGAATTTGATGAATTACCGTGAGATTACTGGATCGACCTAGTCTATATAGACGCGTTTACAATGTATTTATTATCTTTAAATATGATGGTACAGGTATACTAAAGTGTCATTTGGGTGATAATTATGAATAACGATTTGCCCTTAGCATCCCGTGAAACGTGAGTGATGTAGGAAGATCATTATATCACCCTCATGCTTTTGAGTGTTTAAAAACACTGTGCTAAGTGTTTACCTTGATCCTATAACATCGCATTGTTCCTATAGGCGTTAATAAAATAAAAGTCATGTATATTACTTCATGCCTTTTACAGTCACGTTTCGTCGCGATCTCTCCTGTAATGTTACGTTTGTAATCACCGAGCGTATCGCTGTTAATGTTTCTCCCATTTTTCGATTAGTGTCTTTGCATTAAAAATGATTCATGTCGAAACTGTTTTAAACTGTTTTGCTCATTTTCATCTCCAAAAGATATTGGCAGTGATTAAACACATTTGTAATCTATGGCGACGCATTGATGATTAGTAAGATAAAAACAATCTTAACTGTAGTTCTTTTTACTAAAATTTTTGGATATTAGTTTTAGGACCTTGCTATGAATAGTGAGTAGCACGTATCCATGAGTTCTTGTCTCGTGGTTACAACTGCTACACCCGTTTTAGGGGACCTGTGTAAAGTCTGCGTAACATTGCTGGCTGTCATGTCACTTTTTGTTGTTGGTGGTGGTGGTATTGGGTGTATTTTCTTTCTTTCTTTCTTTCTTTTTTCTTTTTAATATGCATTTTCCGTCAAACGTTTTGCTGTGACAGCCGTTTGTTCTACGTTGGGACAGAACGGTGCATATCCTTTGGGCTTCGCAGTCCCTCAAAGTCTCCATAGGTTTTGTCTGTGCCCTAAGTTCAATGAGTTTGTGAACATGTGAAGAAACGATGCGTTACAGCACGCGGCAATCCTCGAGCAAACCGCCACTTGCCACCTCTCAAACTATGGGACTATGGGTGCCCCCAGGCAGTGCTGGCTGTGCTAGCCAGTCTTGACCTCCTCGCAATGTTTACCGAAAACATAGTTTTTCTCCCTCTCGTTATTTGTTATGTTCTGTATGTGGACAAAAAAAAAACAACAACAAACAAAACAAAATGAAAAACTATCCTCTGATTTTCTTTCCCTCTCTTCAAATCTGGATGGTCATACTCTTGACAATGTGGACACGTTGAATTAAATAAAACACGACAGGGGGCGTTCCAAGGGGCTGATTTGACAATGTGGACATTATTGTTATTTAAAGAAAGCAAAACACGAACTTGATTTTACTTTCATCATTGTTTTTCGCTATGTACCAGTGAGTAATGACGGACTTTAGTGAACATTGAACACAGGCACATTTTACATTTCTATACTGTTGTCTTGAGTGATGACACATCGATGAATCAGGATTTTACTACCTTAAGTTAAAAAAAAATATCTGCAGTTTGGTAATTCAGAACTGTCCTTGGTGCAATTAGAATAAAAAGTTAAGGCACCGCATTGGAGGATTGAATCGGTAAGCCACATAATGTCAGATAAATTGCCATTTTATATATGTGAAGGAAAAGAAGACAGAAATGTGTGTTTTGTGTGTGGATAGGGGTTAAGAAAGAAGAGTCAATGGTTAACAGACAGAAAGAGAAGAGAGAAGCAATGATATGAAATTAGAAAGATAAAAGAAAACAGGGCGAGAAATGGGGACAGGTGGAGGTATAATGAGGAAAGGAGATTGTGCAAAAGATAGGGTGGAAAGGTAAAGATTCTTGCGTGCTTCCTTCCTTGAGTTTCCATCTGTAAGCATTTTCAGATGTTAGACCCACAGCACCAAAGAAGTATACTGTATTGCATATGGACAAGTGTTATTCGGCAGACATGCGATTTGTATATCTTTAAGGTTCAATTATTGACTCTCCACTTGCAGGGCAAAGGGGAAGATTCGAACGATTGCAGGGTCAGGTTCGACATCAAGTCTTTGAGAAAAAAGTCTTTTACTCATAATATTTTCCTTGAATGCAATGTTTGTGCTTCTCTGTCCATCCAGATTGCAGTGCTCTATGGGACAATCTTGGAACACTTTTAAAGGATGGAACAGGCTCACACAATTATCCATATTTTATCTTTTTTTCACTTTCTCCATACCTTTCTGTCACATTATTATCAATCTTGTTCTTGAAACAATGTAAAAGAGTCACTGGTTGCTTTTGATACATTTTCTTTTAAAGAGAGTAGGATAGGAATTATGTGCTTTAAGCCAGTGTAATGTTTTCTCTTTTTTGTCTTTCCTTCACAGAATGAGGAGTTTTATGTGTGCATCTACTCACACAGACATGCAGATTCTATTCTGTTCCATCATGAAGGAGGTGTTGATATCGGTGATGTGGATGCAAAGGTAACTTTTCTTCTGTTCTTTTTTTGTTATGTTTTTTTTTACTCCATAGTTAGTTTGCAAATGAGGTATTTGCTATAGGATGTTCTGTTTTTTAAAAAGCTGATAGTTATATAACAAAGAAGTTCGAAGAATGTGTTGTGTGCCTTCCACAGATAATTAATTTGATAAATATTTCTTTTCCTGACTTATTATTGTAATACTAACTGCATATGCTGTTATGCACTTTTTGACAGCAGTGCATGCTGAAAGATTGTTATGTCCTCATTTACTCAGAACCTCTTATAAAGCGTGTCCATGTACAGTGGAATATTCATTGTAAATAAAAAAAAAATGATAATTTTACTGTAATGTTTCTGCAAAGTGCTTTTTAAAAATATTTTATTTATTTTGTTTTCATCCCTGCAGGCTGTAAAACTTGATGTTCCACTAGGCGAGAAAGTTTCACCAGCGAATGTCACCAGCAAACTTCTATCTAATGTACCAGACAATGCTAAAAAGTAATGATAATAATAATATGTGTTGCTGCAGTGCTTTTAGTTGTAAGCTTTAAAACTTTGAAATACAAGATGATTAATGTCACAAGAAAGTGGTATTTATGTTTGTATCTTATCTATCATCATCAACATTACCCTTGACTTCAGCTGTTACCACATTTGAAGCTAGATTACCGCTAACATAAGCTCAGTTCTGATGCATCTCCCACGAATCTTAACATTTGCTTTTATTGATATGGCAAATATGATAGTCTCACATTTAAAAAAAAACACTGCATGGTAACATTTTTGACACAGAATATTGAATTTAAAACTTTGAAACAACCTGTAATTATAAAATTTTAGAAAGAATGTCTTACTTAAGTATGATACAATGATAAAAAGGATAGTGCTGAATATTCCAATCATTGTCAATTTCCAAAGATTGTATTATATTCCTTCTTGTGTATTAGATATATATTTATTAATATTAAATATTGTTTGCCTAAATCTTCACATTTTCTTTTCAAGTTCCATTTTTGCTACAGATAAAATTCCATACTTGTCTTTTTTGTTTTATAAAAGTAAATTTTTGTCCAAGGTCTTTTCAAGATTTCTACAGACTTGAGAAATGTTAACACACTTTTAATTGCGCATCAAGAAAATTTATTATAATTAATTATCTATTAACGGAGAAAGCTACACAGTAATCTATCTTGATGGAAGTTGAATTGGATTTTAGAGATTGCCTCTGTAATATGGCTTGCTTTGCATTGTCACATGTAGTTTGCAACTTGTCTGGTTTTTTCAGATGTTTGACAGACTTTATTGTCCAGCTGTACACTGTCTACCAAGACTTGCATTTCACATATTTGGAAATAAATCCTCTTGGTAAATCTGATTTGCTTGTACTCTATTCACCTTATGACAAATTTAATTACTTTAACTGTAGTATTTGGATAATGTAATTAGGTCCTATTAAGACAATTTTTCAATCTGGCATAATTTTTTTTTTTATTAAGATAAAAATCTAAAGTAAAACCTCATTTTGTTCTATTTATTGGTTCAGATACAATGAGTATGACTTAGTATCCTATGTTGAAATTTAGAAAAGTGTCTCGAAGCCATGTCAGATGGTTAGATATGTCATGGAAATTCCAAGAAAGGATAAACACTGGGCACAAAATATTGATGGATTTTGAACCTCAGGATATATATTATTACTCTTCACTTGGTTTTTTTTTTCTTTGGCTGGTTTATGCTTTGTTTACTGGTGGTGAAATGGCATGGAAATCCTCAAAATGGTATAACGTTGAGCAAAAAAATATTAGATTCTGAATCTGACTTTGGTTGAATTTTTACACTTCACTTGGTATACAAATACTTATCTGCGTGTGTTCTGTGTTTTGATTTGCAGTGGTGCGCGGTACGCAGGTGTTTGTGCTGGACCTGGCAGCCAAGCTGGACCAGTGTGCCGAGTTCCTCTGTAAAGCCAAGTGGGGGGACGTGGAGTTTCCCCCACCATTTGGAAGAGATGCCTTGCCTGAGGTAATAAATAAATTTTTATTTGTCCTTTAAAAACGTAACTCCTAGCTCAGCGGATAATTGGTGACTTAGGGGATGGAGAAGCTTTTTTTTAGGGTCTCCTATAAGGTAATGTCGTAAAGAACATAGCATTCATGATCAAGAGGTGAGGAAATGTGACATGTTTCAAAACATTATTACATGTCACAAAGAATCCATTAATATGCCTTGTGCTTAACTTTAAATATCCACAAATGCTGTAAGTGAAGGTTAATCATATACATTGTGCATAAAACAAATATTCTGTTTCAATCAAAATATTAGTTAAAGTAAGCAGATTGAGTTATTTCGGTTGTGTTGACTATTTATTGGATATTGACTAAAAAGACTGTCAGATGAAATTATGTGCTTTTATCGAATGCCAGGATACTCTGTGGTCAACTGTACAAAAGGAACTGTCAACTAGTTCAAGCATTCAATTTCATTAAATGTTTCAGTTTTCTTACTCATGATTTTAAAGTAAGCAATTCTTTATTTAATTAAATACTCCGTATTACGATTTTTCTCTTTAATTTAAAAATAATTAAAAATGAGAAACAAGTGATTTAATTATAAACCCATGCTCATCTATTGCAGGAAGCATATATTGCAGAGCTCGATGCCAAGAGTGGGGCGAGTTTGAAGCTGACAATCCTTAACCGTAAGGGCCGTATATGGACCATGGTGGCTGGGGGAGGAGCCTCTGTTATTTATGCGTAAGTCGGTCATTAACTTTTTGCTCAGAGCAGTAAATGTTAGAAATTCTTTTTTTAATCAAATAATGTAAATAATTAGAGGCTGTGTGACAGTTGCTCTAGATGGATTTATCATATAAAATACCAAAGTAACCCCTTGATACTGTACATGACGTACATCATACGTCATATTTCTCTATATAAAAAAATGACAAGATGCCCTATGGTACGTCATGGTTAAGAGCTGCGTTTACTGTACATGGCGCACTATGTATGTGAATGTATTGATTGAATATCTCAATAGCTTTGATATTTTTCCATTACGCGCAAAACTTTACTATTCAGTTCACCTCAATCCATTCTACCTTTCTATAGTGTCCTGTGTTGTTCACAATGGAATTCTCAAACAAAATAGATCTCGCAATGCTTTGTATGATAAAAAGCAAGTTCTAGATCTACTCATAGAAGGCACATTACATCGTGTTGAAGCTAATTCATTTCTGAACACAAAAATATGTAGCCTACTTTTATACATATGTCCCATCAATCAAGCGCACAATGATCTTTCTTGAAATTTTCTTACAGTTTTTCTAGTACACATCTGTGCGCAGCCGTTCACCAAAAAAAAAAATCGCCACGAAGGGTTTAAAGAAACATCTTTTCATTCCTTAGTTAATCGTTCATTGTGAAACAGAATTAGTTTATATTTCCAAACTGGGCTTTTGATATTCTGAAGATTCTCCACAGAGATACAATCTGTGATCTGGGAGGGGCTGCGGAGCTTGCTAACTATGGAGAATACTCCGGGGCACCCAGTGAGCAACAGACGTATGAATATGCAAAGACAGTTCTCTCCTTGATGACGGAAGAGAAGCATCCAGATGGTATGGGATAACATGTCTTTTTTTCTTTTTTGATGAGCTTGATATTGTTACTTAACATTGCCTTTATCAATTAGCATCTGAATGATTTTCTTTGTTTTAAGAAATTCTTTAAGATCAATAGCCAGCTGAGCTTTTAAGGATGTGAAGTATTATTTAAAGAATGTTTTCCTCTGTAGCTTCAAAGAGGTTGAGATATTCTGAAAACTTCCTTTTTGTTCTGGCTAATTGTCCTTTACATTATATAAACACATTCTGCATAATGAGACATGCTTTACACATTCCTTTAAAAAAATAAAGCCAGTGCAATGTTTCAAAATGTTTCTTTTCTTTTTCCGCATCAGGTAAAATTCTTATCATAGGTGGAGGAATTGCTAACTTTACAAATGTGGCAGCAACATTCAAGGTAAAGATATTGTCAATCTCTTTTTTTATCAGCTTTCTAATATGGTTTTCAGAATTTTGTCCCTATCTCTCCTCTCTCCTTCCACCACATACAAAAGCTCAGTCCTATATCAGTTGGATCACCATCTAAAGATTAAGGCTCTGGACTTATTACATAAATTAACAAGCTTTAACTTTTCAAATTGCTTTTTATCGTTTTTCCTCTTTTGCAGATGGGTTTATAATGTATGTTCCATAGCAAAAGCAGGTTCCAAGACTAAGTGCGTTATAAGACAGCAAGTTCTTCAACAGAAAAGCCACTTTACCGTTAAAAAAAAAAGATACTGATGAAAAATTTGCATATATATATATATATATGTATTTTTTTTTTTTTTTTAATCATTGCCTTGGGTATTGAAATTAGAAGATTTAAAAGTGATTTGTCACCATTTATGATTTGTGTGCCACCTTAAAATTGTTTTAATTGAATGTTTTTCTTTACTTATTTTTCTTCTCTGAAACAGGGCATAGTAAGAGCATTGGAGGAGTTTCAGCAGAAACTGGTGGATGGAAATATATCCATTTATGTGCGACGTGCTGGGCCAAATTATCAAGAAGGTCTTCGAGTCATGAGAGAATTAGGTAATAAAATGTCTTTGTAAAAATATTTTGATACCAGGAAGAGTCTTATAGGAGTGTGGATCATCCAAACAAGTTATTATAATCATGATCTGGTGGTGGAATCAGCCACTAGAATGTACATTTATGTGGAAGACTTACAAAGTACATTTGAAACAATCATTTGTTAATTGAAACAGGAACTGTGGTTCAATGTTAAAGTTTATTGAATCATCCAAGATTCCCTTTCTAAATGCTTAATAGTGTTTAGCTGATTTCGCCCCTACATCTGCTGATCAGGCTACCTGCTGGTATGGAGATCTTTTTGCCACTGCCAATTAGCCTTCAAACAGAGTATGTAGAAGAGCAGAATGTTGTTATTATATCAATTTATGTGTGTGTGTGATTTGTTTTATGGTTATAAATGAAAAAAGGATGTCTCAAACAAGTTGGTCAGCAACAATTCTCAATATTTTTATGATCGGTAACCTTATCTCTGAGTCTCACTTCAAAGCTCAGTGAGTTCTTTATAATAAACCATTTGTTTTCATTTACATTTTGTTTTTTGGTTATCTACAATAATGGTGGATGTAATTTATTTTTAATTGTCACCAGGATGTCTCAAACAAGTTTGTCAGCAACAATTCTCAATACTTTTATGATCAGCAATCTTATCTTTTGAGTCTCACTTGAACACTTGAAAGCTCAATGAATTTTTGGGGGTTTGGTTTTTTTTTTTCAGGGCAAGGAGATAATTATTTAGTTTTTTTTATGATAAGCCATCTGTTTTCATTTACATTTCATTTTTCTTATCTACATTTATGGTGAATGTAATTTGTTTTTAATTGTCACCAGGAGTTAACCTTGGTCTTCCTATCCATGTGTTTGGCCCTGAAACTCACATGACAGCCATTGTAAGCATGGCCTTGGGAAAAAGAGACATTCCCACTACACCTAAGGCGATGCCTACAACAGCCAATTTTCTATTACCAGGATCCACTGGACAGGTATTCAAAAATAAATTTGTTATTTTTACATTTGCTGATATCCCTCTCATACCTGGATAGATTTTATCTATTTTCTTCTATTCTCTTTTTCTCTTTTTTCTTTTTGAAGTTTACTTAGTGGGAGATTTATGTTGCCAGAGATATATAGTAATCACAACAGCCAATATCTAAGAATATTTGTGTGGGCAGTGTTTATAAACTCATCAGAGTGTTGAGAATTTATTACAATAACTGATGTATTCGATCTAAAAGATCGTCAAAACCACAATATATATCAAGGTTAACCTAAATATTAATATGGAATTAGAATAAAACTCGGAATAGCTATTTTGTGCAATTATTCTTTTGGTAATTGTAACATCAATATCTTTTTTTTTAATATAATGTGTAAATAATGAAAAAAAAACAGTTTATTATCTAATATTCATTATATATGATTGGAATGGGTGATTGTCCCTAGCATTTTTCTATCTCTATCAACATAATTGACTTACTTGACTTTAACAGTTATACGAGACTCAAGATAACCATTAGTTTATTTTTCTCTTGCCAAAATGCAGGGTCGTCAGGTAAATCATATTTTTATCTTTTTCTCACTTATATCTTAGTATTGTCACAACCTTATGCAGAGCAAGCCTTATTTCAGTGCATTAGTAGTGTTGTTTATTTATTTTAAATGTCAGCAAGTGTCAAGGTAGTGTTGTTTATGTCTCAAATTCCTTGATTGTGTTATGCATTTTAGTTAGATAAATTGAAACCAGACCATATTTACTAAATCTTTTTAAAAAGGTTAATTGAAAAAATAAAGGGATTGAATGCCAAATAGAATGAGAAATACGACCAATAGGACATTTTAGACGACACCTATACACCAATAACTCTTCGATACGAGAGAAAATCCTGAAAGAATTCAAGAGTAAAGTTGGTTATGCAAAAACGTGAAATGGGGAGTTCATATTTCGAATGTCAAGAGGTAAACAAAAATCTCGGCAACAAATAGAATATGTGCAATTTTATGCACAATGCATTCTACACAAATTACATTTACATTATACAGCATTTGCATGAATCATGAGATTTTTTTTAAAATTTTTTTATCACATTCAGATCTGCTTGGGATAAAATAATGACATCTCATTTCCACTACAATTTAAATTTAAACAGATACATACTTAGTATCCCTACTGAAATTGTTTGGAGAAAGTTTTCCAAAAAGATAAATACCCAAGAATTATTAACTGTTTATACTAATGTTGTGGGCATTTAATTTTTATTTCCCAGATTCCTTTAATAAGGGTATTTATTGAGCATCTTTAAATTGGCTATGTTTGTCTTCTAACTTCATGAATTGTTTTGATTGCAAATTTGTATTGAATACATGCTTTTTATTTGCCAATAAGCATGGACACCTTTATTGGTCTATATTTTTTAAAATTTTGTATTTTCCATGGCAAATGGCAGTGTATGTCTTTCTCTTAGGCTAACCCATGCTCTTCTTATATTTTTTTGTTCCAACCTTGCTTTTTTTCTACTCTCTTTTTGTCTGTTCACCCTTCTATTTTTCTCTCTCTCTCTCCTCTGCCTGTCTCTCTATCTCTATTTATCTCTCTCTCTCTCTCTCTCTCTTTCTCTCTCTCTCTCTCTCTCTCTCTCTCTCTCTCTCTCTCTCTCTCTCTCTCTCTCTCTCTCTCTCTCTCTCTCTCTCTCTCTCTCTCTCTCTCTCTCTCTCTCTCTCTCTCTCTCTCTGTCTCTGTCTCTCTCTCTCTTAAAACTTCAATCACTGTTCCAGCTAGGTTGGTTTTAATTGATGGAGTTTTTTTTTTGTTTTTATTTTTTATATACACATATTTCATATTTTAAATTATATATTGCATCACTCTAAGGGTTGTTTTATTTTAACCAAGCGTTATTACAGTGCTTCATTGCACAGCTTAGTTTATGCTCCTTTTGTCATTTCATGACCAGAGGAAAAATGATGCCCAGTTTATTTATCAATCAGTTTTGCTTATTTGTATTTCTTGTTTTCAATTCCTTGACAAAATCTGCTTCATCACCTTAATCAAAAAACTGAATGTTGCTCTGTGTGACATAAGGTCAAGAATTTAATGTTGTGGCTCTTTTTGTGTACTTATTAATGAAAGCATGATTGTGGAATGCTTGTACTTGTTATCTTGTAAAACTGAACTATATATCGGTTTTAATGTGTCCAGATGAAACTCTTCAAGTGTGTACGATCAATAATTATTTTTTTCCCTAATCAGATAGGACAGAAATGTTTAAAGTCGATGAACTTGATATTGAAAATATTGTTTTTTTGTGTGTGTTAAAAATAGACACATTCAGTATTTGATTTGTTATAATGTCATTACATTCATTATTCTTTAAACACAGGATCATATCTTGTATTAACAGGCTAAACACGTCAGTTTAGCCATATCATACTACTTTTGCTATCGTGTAAAGCTAAGACAATCATAATTGTACCCTCTAAAATTGTTTCACATTTGAAAAATGCCAGTACCTCTATTGTAAATCTTTTATTCATTCTGAGAAGATGACTTTCTTTGCTTTCATTAACTCACAATAATTATTCAGAAGAAAATCCCATATATTTTTGTTTTGTTTAGGTAAGATGGTATTGGGAACATTTTCTCTCCAAAATCTGAAAGAACAATATATAAGTTAGCAGATTTTAATTGGTTGAAAAAACCCTCTATTTTATTCATAATTGATTCCTCTTTGTTTGATCACAGCCATCACCTGCCGCCAGCCGTAGAGGTTCTCAAGATAAAAATAGTTCCATGAAGGTTGACTCTGACACTCTGCAGAGTCAGACTTCCAATGGCGTGGGTCTGGCCCCTGGTCAATATGATCTGTTCACCAAGGGAACCGAGTGTATCATCTGGGGCATGCAACAGAGAGCAGTGCAGGGCATGCTGGACTTTGACTATGTGTGCAGTCGGTCCAAGCCTTCTGTCGTGGCCATGATCTATCCTTTCACGTGAGTTGCTAACAGCTGGGTTACACTAGTGTGATGCATGTAGATATGTTTATTTCTTGAACAGGTAGCCATTCAAGATACAAAAAATTAATGGTGTCATAAAGAAAATAATTACATTGAAAAGAAAAGGATATTTTAATACTCAGCAACCTATGAACTAACAAACGATTCTCATTCACTATCTGGGTCTTAAAAACAGATAAAATAAATAGCATTTCTTACCCGTACACTTTTCACCAAAACATAATAATAATTGTGGGGTCTTATTTTCTTTCTTTTTCTTTTAACCCAGGCTGTGAAAAATCTGGGTAATTCTTTTTATTGGTCCCAATTATAAGATAAAAAAAACTAATATTTTGTGTTTAATGCTTCTACTGTGTTGTTCGTTTTTCAAAATAATTATTTATTGATTTTTTGGGAATTTTCTTATGAACAATTCATGGGTGAAAAACACCCGTATACTGGTAAATAAGTTTTGGCAGTGGTAATACTCTCTCTCTCTCTCTCTCTCTCTCCCTCTCTCTCTCTCTCTCTCTCTCTCTCTCTCTCTCTCTCTCTCTCTCTCTCGCTGTTATGTCCATGCTCCTGCTCCTCCTCTCTCTGCCCTTTCTCCCTCTACTCTTCCTCCTTCCTCCTACTCATTCTGCAGGCCTTCCTCCTGTTTATCTTTAGATTCCCTTGCTCCTCTTCCTGCACCTCTTCATAAGTATCTACATCTGCTGTTCCTTCTCTTACTCCCTCTCCTCTTCCGCTTTCACCTCCTCCTCCTCCTCTTCCGTTTGTGTTTCCTCCTCCTATCCCCCCCCTTCCAAAACCCCCGTTTCCACCATTGCCTCTTCCTACTCCTCCTCTTCCGCCTGCGCCTCCTACTGCTCGCTTTATTTACTGCTGCTCTCATTCTTCCTCTAAAAACCTATACTTTGCCTACTCCTCTTGTTCATTCTGATCCAGCCCATTTTCCTACCTATTCATCTTCTTGCGCTACTGCTCTTCCTATTATTTCTCTCCCTGCTCCTGGTTCTCATATTCCTCCTACTGTTCCTCCTGCTGGTCATTTTCCTCTTCTATCTTCCCGTCCTGGTGCTTTTCCTCTTCTTCCTCCTGCTTCACTCCTCCGCCCCCCCCCCCCCTTCTTCTTCTTTTTCTCCCTTTTGTCTTAGAAAGATCCATAGATGTAGAATATAAAATGACAGAATGACAGAATATCAAGGGTGTTCAAAACAATCTTAGTCATAAGCCTTGATGGGCATAAAATTGTTGTACAGATAAACAAAGATATAGATAAATAGACGGATAAGTAAATGGATTGATATCTACATCGATAGGTAGATGCACTTATTACACAACTGTTTTCTGCCTCATGCAAAATGTTTTTAGTCCTCTTCTACAAGTTTTCGGATCACTAGGTGAAAAACGCCCACGAGTGGTTTACTGTTTGAAAAAAAAAAACAGCCCCAGTGATCTTGCTTTATTTTCTCTTTATAAGTCACTGGGTGATTTTCACCCACGAATGGCTTAACGTAATACAAATAATGAGTGACGATGAATGTTAAAGGAAAAGGTGTCAAGAACAAATAATCTAAGTTTTCATTTCTCCTGATTTCAGTGGTGACCACAAACAGAAGTTTTACTGGGGACACAAAGAAATATTGATTCCTGGTAAGTTTAATATCAAACTTTCCTGTCCAATTGGGTTTAGACTTTGTTTCTGAATATCAACTAAAGAAAAAAAATTAAATCAATCACCATAGTGCATTTTATTTGCTTTTCATATAAAGAAAGAAAAAAAGGGGGCAAATTGAGTTAAAACACATTGTGAGTGTTGAAAGTCTTGAAAGACTTGAAACACATTCTTTCGTGTGTTTATTTGTAGGGAAATCATTGTAAAACTTGATTTGCAATAAAGCGACCAAGTCTTTATATTTGTTTGTTTTTTCTTTTCTTTTTTTTTTTTAGTTTATAAAAATATGGCTGACTGCATGAAGAAACATCCAAGTGCTGACACTTTAGTCAGCTTTGCATCTTTGAGATCTGCTTATGACAGTACACTTGAGACACTCAACTTTCCACAGGTGAGAATTGAGAGTTAAGTGCAGCATATTGATCATTAAGTATTCTTTTAGCATTGATACAAGACTAGTATTTGAATTAAGATACTGATGATTTAATTCAATTGGAAATGGCATAGAGTCTTTGTTTTTTGTTTTTCTATGTTAACAAATATAGATCTAGTTAACTCTATATTATTTGATTCATATTTATATGTTCTTTTGTAACCGTAAGACAAAACAAATTTAACATTTTTTGTTACACTATTGTAAAAAGACAAGGCTAGGAATCTTTAAAAAGCAAAAGGAAACTTTAGTTTATGTTTATTAGTCTTTTCTTATTTCAGATTCGATCTATCGCCATAATTGCAGAAGGCATTCCAGAGAACCTGACACGTCACCTCATTAAAGTGGCAAATGAAAGAGGCGTAGTCATAATTGGTCCAGCTACGGTTAGTGTAAAAATATTTTGTGCAGCCAAGTCCCTCAAGGCTTTAAAGACATTATATGTGAATTTTTCAAAAACTCAGTTTTTCAATAATAAGTGATACAGAAAAGCAAATTTTATTTAGTCATGGGTATAAAGAGGAATACGTAGGGTCTATTTTAAATTATTTATGTAGAACCTTAATATAATGTTATGTTTGTTTTGGTTACTAAAAGTTATAATTGAGTAAAGGTATGAATTATCCCTTAATTTATTTTTCAAAATTAAAGATGTTTTTATTTGACCAGGCTGTTAAGATGGAGTTGAGGTTTTTTTTAAGTATTGTTTTTTGTGTTTTGTCTACTCCCACAAGGTTGGAGGTGTCAAACCTGGCTGCTTCAAGATAGGTAACACTGGAGGAATGCTGGACAATATACTCACTTCCAAACTCTACAGACCTGGCAGGTTTGGTTGTATTTTTATTAAAATAAATTGATATGATTTTTGTTTTGTTCAACTTCATAAAAATCAGTTATATTTTTTTTCTTTATAATAGTTATTTAACTTGTTTCGTTTATGGTAAATGATTTTACTCCCAAGCTTATTTGCATGATACAAATGTAATGTAGACCTGTGAATAAAAAAACAAGAAATCCCAACTTACTTTTGCCTGAGAGTTAGGAAGAAAACAGTACAATGAATTCAACCATGATAAGGTATTGGAATAATAAGTCTAAGTTATATATGTGTCAAAGATTGACATGGAGAAATATTCTATGGGGATAGTTTTATTTTGTTTATGAGTTAGGTGTAACGCAAAGTTTCTATGTGAAGATCATGAATATTGTCTCTCTCTCTCTGTTCTTATAGTGTTGCCTATGTATCAAGATCTGGTGGCATGTCCAATGAACTCAACAACATCATCTCTCTGAACGCGGATGGTGTTCTGGAAGGAGTAGCCATAGGAGGTGACAGGTTTGTGCAGCTTTCTGTTGGTTATTGTTGAAAGTTTTGTTGTGTTTTATTGTGTTTTTTTTTTCTTTTCTTAATGTAAGCAATATGAAAAAGTCAGTTATTAAGTAATGAGAAAGTCAATATTATTTTACAACTTTGTCCTCTATTAGTATTAACTAAAGTCGTACAAGCCTGTAATAAACTGTTTTTGTAAAACTAGCATTTTAAGTATTATGTTTTGACAGTTTTATGTCAAAGTAAGACAAAGATTTGATGGGAGGTGTATAGGGGATGTTAAAAGCTGTATAATGGTCTGAGTGAAATTTTACTGTAATAAACTGAGTGTTACATATATGTCTTTATTTAAAATTATTCAGATACCCAGGATCAACGTTTATGGATCATATACTGCGCTACCAGGCCAACCCTGATGTAAAAATGATTGTCTTGCTTGGAGAGGTAAATTCAAGCATTAAAAAAAATCACTTTTCATATTCAATTCCTTAGACCTAGATGATTTAATTTTAAGGAATATAAGATGAGGCAGGTTAAATGAAGACACACGAAAATGTGACATGCAGTTTTTTGTTTGTTTTTGTTTTTGTTTTTTTTACTTTTGTATCACCCTGTGTTATATTAACAACATAAGTTGTAACTTTTTTAAATATCTAAATGAGGAGCTCAGATATTACATTTTAATAGATACAGAAAACCAAACAAATTAATTTAAGAAGCCCTACTATTTTTTTTTCTTTTTGCAATTGAGTCTATTTATAAACTAGTGGTGAATTTAATAATTAGGCCTAAACATTTAAGGCTAAAAATATTTTTTAGGAATTTTTTATTATTATTTATTAAAGACGTAATTATTGCTTTCAAGTAAATGGACTGCAAATTTCATGCTTAAATCATAGTGAATAAAGCAAATATGGAATATTGCTGTTGGTATACTAGCAATTAAACCCGATTCCTTCTTCTCAGGTTGGTGGCATCGAGGAGTATGAGCTGATTGACGCAATAAAAAAAGGAACCATCAGCAAGCCTATTGTTGCATGGTGTATTGGTACCTGTGCAAAGATGTTTACATCAGAGGTAGGGTTACTAATGCTTATTGTCCAATCAGGTCCAAAGATTTATTTATCTTTTCATTATTTATTCATCTACAACAATGCAATTTTTTGTGAGGAAAAGTCATCATTAATGAAAAAAAAATAATTAAAGGACAATGCATGAAAGTTTGATATATTCTCCTTAATGATGAATTCAGGTTTGGTTTAATTTTGACAGTGTCAATAATTGTCATGGGAACCATGGGTCAAAAAAACATAAGCCAACTTAAAATTAATCTGCACACCTTCCATTTCAAATAAAAAAAATCAAAGCTTTTACCTTGTAGAAATGGGCCTTAAATTATGCAATGTGAAAAGGATAAAAACTAAAGGGTTTATGTCAAGACCGAAACAACCAAATTAATGAATGCTTTGTGGTCAACATTTCAGGTTCAGTTTGGCCACGCTGGGGCCTGTGCAAATGCTGAGAGTGAGACTGCAAGTGCCAAAAATGAGGCTCTGAAAGCAGTTGGTGCTACTGTTCCGAGGAGCTTTGATGAGTTGGGAACAGCTATTCAGTAAGTTTTATTGAATTATTCCTTTGTCATAGCAATGAATTTTATTAATAGAAAAAATAACCCATTTAATACTGCAGTTCTTATTCATTTTTGATGGGGTTGTTTTTTTTTCCTCAAAGTGTGTCATTAAGTATGTAATATTTTATGATGTTCAATACAAAACTTTCTTTACTTTGTTTATGACATATGCTAATAGTAATAGTGATAATTCTTCAACAAGAATAACTGCACAAGTTTTTGAGAAATTAAAGTACTATCAAATTCATCATCTTGATATTAGATGGAATTGTTCAGGTGTGAATATTTTCTATGCTGAGTTTATATTCATGAACATAAGCTTACATGTCAACTCGAAAAAAAAAAGATTCGCACTTGGAAATCACTTCCTATATTTTTTTAAAGGTTTGATACACCATGAACCATGAATTAAATGGCACCTATCAGGGTAGTTTATATTGTATAAATATATAGTTTTGTATATTTATTGCAAACTTCCAACTCATTTTTTTTTCAGCACTGTCTATTCAACTCTTGTTGCAAATGGCACAATTATTCCCAAGGTTGAAACAGCCCCACCAACAGTGCCTATGGACTTTAACTGGGCACGGGTAAGACAGTGGTTTTTTGTTTTTTTTAAACTTCAAATGGCCTATTTTCTTTTTTTTAATTTTTAATTTTGCCCATTGATGGTAACAATAGTTAAAATGTATTGCTATCCTTCTTTTAGAACGAAATGCCTGATGTTAGCTATAAATGAAATTTAAAAAAAAAGAAGAAAAAAACCCAGCAAAACAACAACTATGGCAGGTATAAGTTCTAAATTATCAATTACAGGTAAATCATTAGGTCTCATGTTTCCATGATTTGTTTTGCACATTATCTCAAGTCCTAGGAATTGTATGACAAGGAAGTCGGGCAGTTCATAAATCATCAACTTTGCAATTGAAATATTATTATGTATACTTCTCAAAATATCAACACTGGGCTTAGAGGATGGCATATTGAGATATGCCAATTTGACATTGGCATATCAATTTTTTAGATCAGTATCAGTTTTATGATGGAGTAAAAATTAAATCTTGCTAATTTATTCTTAATCAACTAAGAGAGAGATAAAGTAAAATTTTGACAAGGACTCAAGAATAGTATCTCAAAAAAAAAAAAAAAGGCCAGTACGCTTCATCTAGATAAGTAACATTATAAAAACCACTCTCTGCCCTCAGGAACTGGGACTCATACGAAAGCCTGCATCTTTCATGACCAGCATCTGTGATGAACGCGGCCAAGAGCTGCTGTATGCAGGTATCCCCATCACAGATATCTTCAAAGAGGACATGGGCATTGGGGGTGTGCTCAGCTTGCTCTGGTTCCAAAGGAGGTCAGTATTAAGTTGTGAAGCACAACGGCTCCACTGACTAGCAGTATCAAATCAATATTGGATTATTCAACAGACTTTACTCTGAGGAAGGTAGAGCTATTTACTTGTCTCTCTAGTGCCCAATTGAAAAAGAGCCTTGTTGCTTTTTTAGAGGTAATATCTTATGACTTGTTAATTGTTGCACAATTATTTTATTGGTTACTTGCTTTTTTATTAATACTGACCCTAATCATTTTAATCTGAATAGGATGACTGTTTACAATATTTTTAACCATTGAAAAGTCTTGAATGGTTCAAGTTATTCACCTCGTTCTTATTGTTTCTCAGACTCCCCCGCTACGCAACCAAATTCATTGAGATGTGCCTGATGGTCACAGCTGATCATGGACCTGCTGTCTCAGGCGCTCACAACACCATAGTTTGTGCCAGGGCAGGCAAGGACCTTATCTCTTCGCTCACATCGGGTCTCCTAACCATTGTAAGTTAATAGTATAATACAAGATTTCCTTTGCATTTCCTTCATCTAAATGCACAAAGTAAATCTTTTAGCTTTTTTTCTTATCAAAATAAATGAATTTAAAAAAAAATCGTTTCTATACACTTTTCTTTTTGTGTAATTTGAATGGAAAGGTTTTTACAACCCTTTAACTTAAGTTGATATCTAAAGATCTTGTGAACGCTATGAAATGGCGTCAATTTAATTTCTCTCTAGGGTGATAGATTTGGAGGAGCTTTGGATGCTGCAGCTCGGCAGTTCAGCAATGCTTCGGATGCTGGCCTCATACCAATGGAATTTGTTAATGACATGAGGAAAAAAGGCTCACTCATCATGGGCATTGGTCATCGTGTCAAGTCTGTAAGTCGTTTTTGTCCCTTTTTCTTTTTTTTTTAACCCTTCCATTACCAAGCATGATATAGCTTCTTAGTATCAGGAATTTTTTGTGGATCGGCGAATAGCCCGTGGATCCCCCCCCTTATGCCGTGAACCATCCATGTTTCGGGACATTTTGGAGGTATTTTTATGCCACGATTTGGCGATTTCAGTGAACTTTTTAACTGCTGAAGATTTTAACTCCTATCAAATCTTTGTTGAAAGTGATTAGAGGTTGGCAGTGATCATTATCTTCCACGGATCTTTGAAAATCCGTGATTTTGACTTGGCCCATTTTTTTCTCTGCGTTTTCCTCCTTATTCCTCCTTTCCTTCAAAGTCCGCAAATCGCGGAGTTTTGCCTTTGAGCGATATCAAATTGAAAACATTATGTCATCTGATCTGACACGTTAGCGAAAGAAATGTGTTATCGGAACACAACTCAAATCGCGGGAGGTTTCTTTGAACGGTCTTGATAATAATAGTACTACCGATTGGGCCCATGTGCGAGAAAATGTGTAACTGTATCACAACGCAAATAGAAAATTTTTTCATTTAAACGGTATCGATAATAGTTTTACAATGTTAACTGATTGGACCTGTATCTATTAAAACAATGCGATAAAATGTATCTAAAAGTGTTAGTTAATCCTGCAACTGGCAGTGTGTCGAGAATAGGCTGCTTTTGTTCTAGTGAATCTGCGATTGCACCAACCCCCCCTGTTTTGCACTCGAGGAATATTCGGAGAAAAGAAACCAACTAGCAAACCTCAAATATCGTGAGGGATGAACATTAGGTATTAAAAATATAAAAGATACTTCAGAAGATATAATTTCCTCCAATTCAACCTATCTGCTTCATGAAGACTGATGACTGATGGGCCATTCAAGCATTGATTATCCGTTCATTTTGCGATGTTTTGATAAGGACAAAATTTAAAGCCAGGATGTTCCAATCCGTTGAGCTTTAAGAGGCTAGAAGGGAAATCACTGTTTATCTGCTCTCCAAACTTCTCTGAGGGCCATATTAAGGAGACAAAATTACAAAATTCCTTCAGCTTCAGGGGGCCCTTGACCTCCAGACCTCCGCACTGAAAATCAGTGGATTTCATCAAACTTGAGTGGCAGCCCAACGACTGTTCGTGTTTTGATCCCAAACTTTATTGCATAAATTATCTTCTACTGGGCCGATCTTGATGAAATAAAAAGCAAAACAATCCGTAACCAATTCTCTGCCTTTGTAGCATTTAGCCTGGTCCTTGTGCATGGCAACTTTACCTGTATTACTTGGTTACAGTAACCTACTCTCAAATGGGCGGATGCGCACAGGGTGTGTTTTAACTGTGTGAGAAATATATGCCAATGGTAATGAGGGTATAAACACTATGTTAGAAATATATGTGGATGGTTACGAAAGAGTTAATAGTTTTTTTAGATCTTAACTATTGCACATCCAGATTGACTTACTTATGAATCTCTAGAGTTGCATGAACT
>RQTK01000899.1:23034-64472 GCA_003991915.1 Elysia chlorotica
GAGAGAGAGAGAGAGAGAGAGAGAGAGAGAGAGAGAGAGAGAGAGAGAAAAGAATTTTATGGGCGTCTCGATGCTTCTACTTCGACATGCAACCGGAGTAAGGGAAATAACAACTAATTTTCAAAAATTCTTATAGGTCTGTGCTCTTATCTCCCTTTGATGGCTGATGATGTACCAGGACACAGAACAAAAACATTTTGTTGTTGCTTATCCCCCAACGCCACCACTATGTAGGATTGTAGGCTTTATTGTGAACGAGTCCCAAGTCTACCGCATGACAACTATACATGCTATCGCACAGAGACAATGTGAGGAGACCTGGACTCTTGTCTCAGCCTATCACTCACATAGTAAACTGAGACTGAACCAACCAGTAGCGGACAAAATCAAACGAATAAATTTTTTATTGATCATGATTTTTTAATCAGCGATTTCCTGAAAAAAAAGTGGGAAACCATCGCTCTACTATTTGAACCATTTCAACCCCCCTCCCTTGCCCTCCAAGAACAAAACATGCCACCAGAGAGGTTGTGTTGTTGAGTTGGTCTAACGTCCAACATTAGCACTATATAGGCTATATTGTGGACGGTACCCTAGACTGACGTCTGACAATTTTATGTGCTGCCACACACGAGGACAGGGCGGGGATACCATTACTCCTATCTCAGCCGATCACATTATACTGACACCGACCCAACCAGTAGGGAGTGAAACCGCCTAGGCTCGAATTCAGACCTTTTGCGTCGGAAGCTAATGTTCTACCCCAGGGCCACTGCGCCCTCCCACCAGAGAGGTTCAACACCAGATACACAGAGTTCCAATAAAATATGGTCTCTGTGATGTCCTGGACAACTGGACAATAACGCCTTCTCTTCAAGAAACGGAATGTAATAATATATAGAGACCAGTAAACTAAAGGCCTAGGTCTGTGTTGTTACGAAAGCACTGCCTTGTTCACCAAGTGAGTGGGGGTTAAAGACAAAATAAAGCAAAATGTGTGAGTGGGGGTATAAAGACAAAATAGAGCAAAATGTTGATATGGACGAGACTTCTCGTCAAATCGAAATGGTCACAAGTCTTCAGATATTATCAAGAGATACAAATAAAGATGGTTTCTTTGACAGTTCTTGCTCGGAAAAATAATTGATGGATGCTTGGGTACTTAGTTGCAAAACAATTTGCTGGTACACTTGAACCTTCAATGTTTTTTTTTATAGAAAAGTCCAATGAGCGGCTATTTTCAAAGGCAAATTCTTTTTTTAAATTCTTTTATAAGAGGAAATAAAGGTTCTTACCTCTTCTTTCGGATTCAAACGCTGTTCTTCAAAGCAGAAACACTAGAAGAAAAGAAAGACAATAACATAATTATTATTATTAACAAAAATTTAAAAACTAATCATATAGTTATTGGTACTTTTGAATAGCATCAATACTGCAAACCGCAATTAAAAAGACGAAAACTGATATTCCAATAGATTTGTCTACAGTAAAACTCGGCAATAACAGAATTTCTTGTTTTCATTATAGCAAGGGTTCTCGTTATTCCCAAATTAAGACTAAAAGAGGATTTCATTGAAAAAGGAAAATTATGCCCTTATAATTTATCTCAGATTTTTAAGTTCTCCCCCCACCCAGATCTTTTTTCAAACTTCTAATTATAAGCAGGGTTTTCTGATTCAGGCTCTCATTGTTTCCAAATCAAATTAAAGGGAGCGAATAGAGAGAACAATGGGAACTTTCAAACGTCTTGTTATTACAACAATTCTTGTTATTCGGGGTACTATTAAAAATGGGGATTTATGTAATGTGAAATAATTTTCCTTTTAACAAGTTGAAGTTTAAAAAAAAACGACTTCTTGTTTCCTAATTTGCATACTGAAAATGGGTACTATTTATTCTTTTTATTCAACAATTGTTGTTTTGTAGTTTTGAGCTAGTGTCCTCTAAACATGAAAAAAAACCTACTTAATAACACCTTCTTCTTTTTGTAATGACAAAGATAATCTCCAATTCCAGAAATGATGGAAGCAACGATTTTTTTCAACTTCTAAAAAGCATTTGACGACAATCAACACATTAAAATTATTCGACAGGTCAAAATTTCTCCCTGGTTGCCTTCTTTATAATTATTGCTTTAACACTTTTTTTTTGCTTTTTTAAAAACAGCACTATTGGGCAAAGCATTGAGTGATCATATGTGATCCAAGAGGTGGCAACAATTTTGATAAACCAGTCATTACTATGTTCTCATCTCAAGAATATTTTTCAACACTAATATTATGGCCTATTTTCAGTCTTCAGGCATGAATATTGAAGCTGTCTCATAGATTAAAAAAACCCTGAATCTCCTGCATCAAAAGCCAACTTTAACCCCAGGGTTACCACACTCCACCTCTTTGTAGTAAGAAACAGATACGGTGATGTCAATCAAACCACTTTTTAGCAACTCAACCTTTTCTCGCAAAGCAGCGTTGCATATTGAGTCACTAAACACAACCCCTTAAAAAAAACTTTCTTGAACTCTGAACTGCCAAATTTAAAAATTTAAAATCTGTTAATTCATATAAAAATTGGCATCACTGCAAACAGAAATGAAGGAAAACTGCTCCCCTCACTTGTATTTTATTGAAGTATTGGCCAGCGTCGTAGGGCAGAACGTTGTAGGTTGAGATTCCGATGATCGGTTTGTCTGTTGGGTTCTTAGCCGTGTAGAAAGCCAGGGCGGTCTCTCCGGGTCTCACCTGCTCAGTGTATAGGGAGTGGTGGTTCACAAAGAGTTAGCTTATGTTGAGTTTGCTGCTGTAAGTCCTATTTAGGCTATATTGTGGACGGTCCCAAAACTAACATCTGACAAATAAAATTGATGCCACACAGAGAAAGAGCGGGGATACCTGGACTGCTGTCTCAGCCGTTCAAGTTACACTGACACCAACCCAATAGTTTCAAAAAGAGTTACAGTACTTTGTTAGAAGGCATATAAACTCTGCTTTATTAATTATGGTTATTAAATCTATCTCAATGAGTTATACTAAAAAGAGCAAAAATTCTAGTCATTCAAAAGATAATATTTAACGCACATGATTATAGGATACTATTATATCATAAAATAGGATGATTATTTTCTATGTTCCAACACAGTGGAAAATGATTGGCTTTTGTGTAATCCATATTTTATCCTGACACTTCTCTGTTGCTGAGCATTCCAAACACATGTATGAAAAACTCAAAGAATAAAAAATAAAAAAAGCTTACAATTCTGCGCATGTAAAAAAAAAAAGTAACATTGGTCCTATGCTATTAACAGAGCATCAGTGAACCAAGAAAGAGCGGAGTTTTTTTTAAAGTTTTAACAGCATGTCAGCATGTAGCCCACGATGTCTCAAGACAATTAATACATTCCAATTAGTAGCAATAGAGACTACTTTTTGTTCTCGGGATGGTGAAAGCACAAAAATTATGTATGAAAGTTTGATATAAGTGAGGAATATATACTGCAATTTAAAGGATCAATAAGCAGTTAAATTTTTATATATATATATACATCAATCTCTTCAGAAACCTCAATTTGTGCTGAGGATTAACATCAATGAATATTCTCTCTAGTGGTTTGGAATCCAGGAGGAGATAGGATCCTGATTGTACAATGCAAACAGCATTTGTGAGGTAGGTTGCCATGACGACTTTACTCATTGCACTTTACTTTTCCCATGGCTCAAAAGCCTCAGCTACCCATTCCGTGTTGGGTTACACACACAGGATAACCAGAAAATACAACACCCAACACTTTCACAAAAGTGGTTGAATGCCCTAACCATTGCAGCATTGTTGAGTTGTTCAGTTGGTTTTAACATCCAACATCAACTATATAGGCTATATTGTGGACAGGCCCCAAGACTGATGTCTGACAATTTTATGTGCAGCCACACACGAGACAGGGCTCCTGTCTCAGCCAATCCCATTGCACCAATGGCAGCCCTACAGACTGGAGAGCTGAAAGAAGAAAAAAACCAATAGGGTTCTCATATATTGTAACCGCTCTCACAGTGACTTCTGTTTGTTGCGGCCGGAAGTTCCACCTCATGCTGGAAGCCACGTCAGCATTGAAGATAACTCTAATGGGTCGATCGACCGCTTTCATTGTCTCCACTTGGCTCGTGTCATGACCTCTGACAGCTTGACCTCCTAGTCCAGTAGCCTACAGAGAGGATCAGATGTCGAGCAGCAATTAAAAAAAAAAAAAAAAATTAACACAAATGAATTGGTCATCAGTTTAGAAAAACTAAATAAAATTTACCTTGATCAATAAAATTTTCAAGCAAAGAAAACAAAAGCAAAAGAAGGACAGAATAATCATCCGAGGCGTAAAATGATCATTCATTGACAAAGAAAAAGAACATTATGAATCTATGAAAAATATTCATAACAAAAAGTTGCCCAAAAGTGCTTTTAAAACCTATTCCCATCACGCTGCCCACATATTGTCCGCATTGATATGCTCTTGTGCAAACATCTCTTGATATTGATCTGCACACCTTCCATTTTGATATGATAAAAAAGCTTTTACCTTCGATAAATTTGTTTAAATTACCCAAAATATTGCGCACACAAGGAATAAGCCGTAAATCATGCACCGTGAAAAGGTTAACCTGTCATACAAAATTTCTCTAGCAGATTCTCCTCACCTGGCAGAAAACTTTATAGAGTGGAACTCCAGCATAAGCACCACCGATCATGAAGATAAATATCGCAACTACATAGATGAGCGTCGTCCTGTTTGAGTCCTGAAGATGGCTAGAATTTCTACCATTTGACAATCTAACCTGTGCCCTTGATATTGTCCGTACGATGGTTAGCACAGGGGACTTGAATCTACCGCTCCTCAGGAAATATATTGACGATGAAAAGTTACAATGGTTTGATAAACTTCTTGAAACAGCAATGTTTTTAATTCCGTTAGATATACCATTGGTTGAGGATAGTTGGGGCAATGTCAAACGAGAGAAGGTTGTGTGTTTGATGGCAGAAGATCTCAGGAAAGCAGCGAGGTGTCTTTGGCACACAAAAGTCCAGGCCATGGTTTGTTCTGACTCTGTTCTATAGGCTGGGGAAATAGATAGTATGACTTTTAAAGAATGTTTATTAACTGTAAATTAACTGAATGCATCCGTTCAGCCTAGGCTGGGGAAATAGATAGAATGACTTTAAAAAAAGTTTATTAACTGTAAATTAACTGAATACATCCATTCTGCTGCTCACAAAAGCAATATATCTCTATGTTATGTAACTCTTGCCATAAAGCCACTGGCAGCTGCTCTATGAAATAAAAATATATTAAGATCCATATTTTTAACCCACCTAAGTTTTATAACTTTTCAGAGGAAGTGGGAACTGTAAACAATCAGTTCTGACACTAATTTCATCAGCTGAATATTGTGTTATACAGAAGTTTGATGCATAATTACTGATATGAACAGATAATCCTCACCAAACTAAAAGAAAAACATGGATTCAATGAGATGAGTTATAACTGAAAGCATTTAATATCATTCGTAAGACTACTTCAGTTTCACAGATACCTTTGCACTGCTTGATTGAAGATTATTTCTGACTCCTTTTAAAATTTTTAATTTGCATGAAAACCAGCTTCTATTTATAAAATGTGTTTAAGTAAATAAGATATAAAATATGTTCAATTGTTGATTAAAAATAAGTAAATATAGGTGTGTCAATGGATAAATACAATCATAAATGATTGCTATCTCTGTGGAGTTGACCTTCTCCACAGTAACGCGGAAAGGTAATTGGTATTAGATAACATTTTACATCGTTATAAATTCTTCATACATCCTTTATTCCTCCTTGTCTCCTCTTTAATCAACAGACGTTGTTAATCTCGCAGGCTGCATGAATAGCACGCGCTATTCACGCATAGTATCGTATAAATATAGTAACAGCGTCACTTTCCTTCGCCAGAGTTTAAAATGTGTCAATCAATGCGCTTACTCATGACGGCTCTTTATCAAACGAAAGATGGCTAACTAAGTTTCTCCATTTTGAGAAACGGCAACGTTGTACATACGGCCTGTCGACCAATCATCAACTAATCTGTGGTGGACGACAGGTAAGGACCTATTCATGATTAGTTGGGTGTGCCTTGAATGCCTGCATCCTTTGTAACATATCAGGGCCCCCAAGGGTTGGTGCAGGTCTGTCGTCTAGCATTGGGCTAAAACACCACAATGGTGTCAGAAGTGGTTGAGTAAATCCACGGTCACTTTTGTTTTAGACCCTTTGCTGTTAGAAGGCGGATGGTTGCGATGGAAACAACCGCGGGTTGGTCGGACCTGATAAGGTTGGTGGTCTCAACTTCTCTTCCAAATTGATGAGGGGTGAAAGTGAGGGTCTGACTGTCGTTGGGATTCCTTTGCCAGGTCGCATTGAGGCCAGGTCGCAGGGCAGCAGAGTGCTGACTGGAGTGGGAAGGATCCAAAGACAGATGGCGGGTAGCAATTTCAGGAAGGTCGCGGTGTGGCCGGACCTGGGGGAGATTCTGCCATTTGTTGTTGGAGGCGGTGCGCTGGTTGCAGGGTAGTCGGGGAGTCTCACTGAGCCAGGGGAGTCATTTTGGTGAGCATTTGGTGGGTGCCTTTTGCTGGTCCCATGAGTTTGGGACAGAAAAGGTATGCTGCCTTACTCTCTTTTTCATTCTTTTGATAGGAGGGGGAGGAGTGTGGTAAGGACCTATTCATGATTAGTTGGGTGTGTCTTGAATGCCTGCATCCTTTGTAACCCCCAAGGGTTTGTGCAGGTCTGTCGTCTAGCATTGGGCTAAAACACCACAAATGGGCGTTTGCCGTCATATCATCACCTTACACTCTTACCTCAAAAGTAGATATATGCTTGTATCACACAAAAGTATAGATTTAGTTGTCAGTGTCGGCTTCTGTCTGTTGTTTACGCAACTGCACAACTACGGACATTGACACTCGATAGAGGTTGGTGTTGGCTACTTTCGATTTCATTTCCAAGCACGGAAATTAGAGAGAGAAATAGCTAGCAGTCTTGTATGTCGACAATTTTAAAATCGGCAGCCTTTCTTTCACAAATTTAATACACGCACGTGTAAGTTACTAGAGACCCAGGTTAAAAATTTAGTTGTCAGCCTTTTATGTGCTTAAACCTTCCTAAACAACCACCTGTTCATGGTGACAGCGTACAATGCTGTTTTATTTTCTTTCTATTTGCGTCTAGGGGCCCGTCCACAATATAGCCTATATAGTGCTGCTGTTGGACGTTAAACCAACCCAACAACGCCCCTTAATGGTTGGGTCCGTATCAGTTACCAACTGATACGGGAGTCATGGTATCCTCGCCCTGTCTCGTGTTTGGCAGCACATAAAATTTCCAGACGTCAGTCTTGGGACTCGTCCAAAATATAGCCGATTTAGTACTGGCGTTGGTCGTTAAACCAACTCAACTACAACTCAATATCTTTATCTTTGTCTATTGAAATGGGCACGCGGTGGTTGCTGGGTTTGGACATTCCCGCCGACATGTGCATCAGTCTTATTAGAACTAGGAGAAGAAAATAATAATATTGTTCTCCCTAAGCAAACGGCGACCACTTCTGTTAATTGTCTTTGGTGCTTGTACCTTTTTCCATTAAATGCTCGGATAATGAATATAACATGTTTGTACAACATATTATTTTCTTTGAATTGCCCTCCAAAATAACACACGTACAACAACAATAACAAAACAAAACGAAAACAAAAAAACGCACACACCAAAAACTGAAATAAAATATTTTCTCTCTATTGATGCTAGGCCGATATAGTTATGCGTTATCACCAATTATTGTTGTCATCTTCGTCATCGTTGTGATTATTGTATTATTTGTTGTTATTATTATTGGTGAAATTGTTGTTGGTGTTGTTGTTGTTGTTGTTGTTGTTGTTGTTGTTGGTGTTGTTGTTGTTGTTGTTGTTGTTGTTGTTGTTGTTGTTGTTGTTGTTGTTGTTGTTGATCTTGCAGCTGCTGGTGTGGTTGTTGATCGTGTTGTTATCAATGACAAGAAAATGCGCAGCAATGAACCGTGTGAAATGATGTTGTAATTGTTTTTTTTTTTTTTTTTTGTAGCTAGATTATCTTTTTAAATAGAGCGGCATCCAGAAAATATCTGATTTCGTTACACACTGACTATAGCATAAACTTTTAGTGCAGGGTGGGAGAGAGAGCGAGAGAGAGAGAGAGAGAGAGAGAGAGAGAGAGAGAGAGAGAGAGAGAGAGAGACCTGCAGCTGAGGACAAACAGCTTAGTTTTTAATCTAGAGCCATCCGCGGAAAAAAAAAATTATCAAATACTCAGCACCACAATTCTTTGAAAGACAGCCAATGTAAACGTTCTTATGAAACATTAAAGTCGAAATGCTCGTTATATTTGAGGCCGTTACTTTCTTTTATGTTTTTATATATTTCTTGAATATTTGCTCTTATTTTATGCGTTGAAGACTAAAACTTCCAATTCTAAACTTTTTTGTTTGTTTATTTTTTATTTTTTTACTTGTTGCTATTATTTTTCTTAATTTAATGAACTCTGGACATATATATGCTTCCAAGAACAGCAGGGTCACCCAAAGGAACAATCAGTTGCATTTACATTAGAAGTACATGTAATCTATAAATCTTATTTTTAGAACTTATGCAGTAGTCACATGACGAGAATTTAGATTTCGGGGAAATCCGTAGCTGAAGCCTAAACAAAACTGTTAGTTTCAATGTGGATTGTGGATTACCACTTCCTTACTTCTAAGCTTTCCACAAAAGAAGAAAAAAGAAGCGAAGAGAAATTAAGCATCGAATAAAGAATCTTCTTCTAGATTTGATCGAGAGCCTAACCATACAGGTAATATTTTACCGTGCTTCATAAGCCACAGTAGGAACTAGATCTAGATCTATTACAGTAGATCCTAATAGATCATCTAGAACCTACATCTTAAACCAATCAATCAATCATAGATCCTAAATAACAATTTGACAAATTTTTGAAGGCTGCATTGCAGTGTTTTGGGTACTATTTAAATTCATCTATAATAGAAATAGGCGTACATCAATGTAAAGGCTTAGATCTAGGTAGATTTACAATGATCTTATCTGACTAAAGAACCATGTGCCAATGATATTTAAACTCTAAGACAGTGGAGAACCATATTTGAATCAATGTACATTTTAAGGTTCATATAAACAGATCTCGATCTAGATCTATCTGAGCTACTAGTGTGAATCTAATTCTGCCATCAGTACTTCTAACCCATTGCAGGTCCGGCTCTGTTTCCATGATGGACATATATTCATAATTCAATTCAAGAGACAAGATGATTTGATTTATATTGAGTAGACTCAAGTACTAATCTAATTTAGGGCAAAATATTAAAGTCCTCACTGCCAAATTGTGGTTGATCAAAAGCAAAGGTAAATTGAAACAGATCAAATTTTTTCTTTTCTTGGCTCTTCAAGTTTTATATAGAACCAATTAACTTGCCTCCACTATCAAATCAGCCATAGTAATTGCACTCAAAGGGGCACTTCTAGATGTCATGTTCTCATTCAGAGCTGGAAGCTCAGTCTCTTTATAAATGCTTTACACTAGCAAGCACCAAATAATAATTTTAATATGATGAGATTCAAATCTTAGCTGGTAGGCCTACCCCTTTATCCCCATTCCTTTCTCCATAAAATAGAAAATTACCGAAACATAAAACTAATAAAAACTCATTCATTTTAAAATTTGTACTTTAGAGAAATTGGCCATTTTTTGCGGAGCTTTGAGTCACCATGGAGACAACGATCCCGTACCATGAGGGTCTCCTACTGGGTCGCTCGGTGGACATGAGGTTGCTCCGACCTGGCTACATGCTCTTAGACGAGTCAGCAGTTCCCCAACCTGTACAGGTAACGTTATCACTGCTTTTTGGGGGTAGTGTCTAAAACACTATGTAGTCTATTATGCGTGTAGCAAAAATTTGGACAGAAACCTGTATACACACCATAAAAAAGCAGAAACACTATTTATAGTGCATGTAGACTCTGGCCGTTTTTTTGTTTGTTTTTGTTTTATCTATAGATTGCTTTTCTGCTCCAAAGAAAGGCCCTTTGTATTTTTCTAAGTATCCTTTTTATGTTCTGAGGTATTTGTTAAAAAAAAAGGGTTGGCTGCTTCCAACATCAGCTCTATATGGGAAATTTTGCTGAGTTTTCAGTTAATGTTGAGCAAGATATAAACATTTTTTTATTGCTTTTTATCTATTTTAAAGTTGCATTTAAAGAAATCTATAGATTATATCCCAAGGGTTAAGAAGAATAGCTTGATGGTATGAGATTTAACCATTTTTACCAGATTCCATCACAGTCAACACTTATTGTGACAAAAAACGCGGAACATTATTTGAAAAAATGGAATTTGAATATATCTTAAAATTGATCTATTTTTCACCTTTTGCTTTAGAATCAATTAAAGGAGATTCCGTGGAAAGAAAATCAAGTTGAGTGAAAATTGACTGAAGAAGCATTTAACTTACACAGTTTCTACTGTATTCGCTCATATTTTAGATGTCAACATTGTAAGTGATTGTTTTCAACTATCTGAACCTCCTAATCTTTCGCATTTTGTGTATCCTTAAATAGGTTAACCAGACTGCAGCCCAATTTTCCTTCGTGAGAAGTCTGCGTGACGCGTGTGATGTCTTGAGTGTGCCAGTGGAGTACGCTTTAAAAGTTTTGCTAGGCCAATTCAAAAATGATGTTGTCTCCTCGGTCCTTGAGGGGATAAACCAAAAGAACACATTCACCCTCGTGTTTAAGGTTTCATTTATTCAGGTAAGAATCCCAGTTGTCATGAAATGCGGCATTGATTGCGAATAGAGATTCCCCATTAAACTCCGATAAGGATTTAAGAATATTCATTTCTTTATGCAGTAGGGAATGTGAAATTAAAGCGAAAGAAATTGGATAAAACAGCTTCTAAAGCCCTAGAATTTTAGTTCATTAAAAAAAAAATTAATTTGACACGCCTTCTGTAATTTATGAAACAAGTAATAAAATTAAAATTTCAGAGAAATAAAATTTGAGTATCCTCTGTTAAAGGAAACTGTGGATAGAAACATGGTCAATGCTCAATGGCGGTTTGATGGGATAATTCCTTTTTCAAAGTAGCTACCATTGATCTTCCAGCTAGACTTCTATAAATTTTGCTTATCTTCTCCATGGCAGGTGTAGAGGAAGCAGTAAAAATGTCAGGGATTTCCATTCACATCTTTTCTTGGTTTATATAGAAGTTTGCCATAATGGTTGCATGATTTTTAATTCCTTTGCTGTTTTTATTTTGAAAATTTCGAATTTTTTGGGATGAAAAGGAAAAAAAAGACCCACACTTCTGTCTAGCAGGAGGCCCGCAGTTCTGAATCTCAGCTTGCGCGTAACTCCCTATTTGATTCTTTTACTAGCTGAGGCATATAAAACTATTGGAAACTACCTTGTATTTCAGGGAAAACAATATCTGCCACCGGAGGCCGTACCGAAGCGAGGCCAGAAGGGGGAGACATCCGCTGCTGAAACTCAGGACGGGGAGGGACAGAAGACGCATGAGCCGAGCAGCGAGAGTCTGATAGCTGACGCAGTCACGGATCTCAGTCTGGGGGAGCTACCGACCCTTCCAGATCACGGCACTCACTGGGTCAGGGCAGTGGAGGTCGGCAATGAGCTCATCGCCATCCTCAGGGTCACCGGCAAAGGTCAGAACAAAAGTCACCGTTGACAATGCTGCAAACAGTTTCTTCTTACTTCAGAGAACTGAATTAGTCTATATCATTATAATACTATGTGAAGCAGGCACAAGTCGGAATTTTGACCTGTTAGGTTATCTATAGTGTGCTGAGAAGCATAAAACACTGAGAGGTTGAAGAAACTATCACTCTGTCATTTCTAAAACAAGAGATATTCCATTTTATGTAAAAAAGGAAAAAAAAAACCAATATAGAGTACATTCTCTATGTTTCTAAAAATAATAATAATCATAATAATAATGGAAACATTTGTATAGCGCGTTTCACACTGCCGTTTAGAAGGCTTTAGCTCAAAACTCATATCAGCGGATCAGTGCATTTGTGTATTAAATTTACCATTGATTACCAAACGTGCATAACATTGTAAATGTGTCAAACAAAGCCATTGATCAAATGATATTTGGATATAAAAAAAAATCATTTGAACATAGTTTTACGCACACAACCATGATGAAATTATGCAACAAAGGCTATACATGTTTTATATATGAAGTTTGTCATCTTAGTCTTCCATGATAGATAATTAGATTTTAAATTGGAAAATATCCAATTCTACTTTTTGCTACTCTTCCACCTAAATTTTGCACAGATGAAGACAGGCGCAACAAACTGCATGATATTCTGGAAGACGGTTTGAAAATGTACCGAGGACAGCTTCATGCAAGCAAAATGCCAGATGTGATTAAGGTGAGAAATATCAGCTGCATTCATTGTAAATATTCCAATGGCCATTTTAAATAATTTCACTATGCATTTTTGTACATTACTTACTTTGGAAGAAGTTAAAACAAAAAATTTTCTCTAGTGGTAGAGCTACATTGCTCATAGATTTCCTATGTGCGCAATAGGCACCTGCTGAGATTTAAACTTTGGACCTTGGAGCTGCACTGCCAGGGCTCCTAGATTATAATAATGAGGTCAACACACAAAATAAGAGAGAGCTTTTTTTTCTCCATATTCTACTTTCTATAGGCGGCAGTACAAATGTACAAGAATCTTGTGTCTTAAAACTTCAGGGTTCCAGGAAAAATTGAAATTACATTTTAATTTGAGAAAAAAAAAATTGAAATTATGTAGCCAAGAGCTTCTTTTTTCCATGTATACAAGATGTTGAAAATTGGATAAGAAGCATGTGTCAGAAAACTTTGAGATTTCCAAACTATAAAAAAAAAATTAAACTTTTAATGTTTGAAAAATGACATAAAGAAAAAATAAATATATATATATATATAACCAATAGCTCCTTTCTCCTGTTCCTGCAGGCGGCTGAAAAAGTGGATAAAAAGCTTGGGTCTAAAAACTACGTGGACTTCAAGAAGGAGATCCTGTACTGCTCGTACCAGAGCCTGGAGAAGCGCCCCAACACCGTGTCCGGGATGATGCAGGCGCTAGACCACTTCATGGACCAGTGCACGGGCTGGGCCAGCTACAACAGTCACAGCGGAGAGTTCGAGGGAGAAGTCGCTCACATGACTTGTAACCTCGGCGCGGACGTCGACGAAAAGGGCCGTTTTCCCTCAGGTAATGGTGTAGTGTTGTGTAAAAAGGTCTAATAAAAGCGCAAATTGTGTAAAAAGGTTTAATAAAAGCTCAAATTGTGTAAAAAGGTCTACTAAAATCGCAAAAGAAGAAAATACAGACAAGAAAGTGCCATTCTTTCTCAGGTTATGGTGGAGAATTATGTTGTGTAAATGCCCTAGGAAAAAGGCGTAAAGAAAAGTTTATAAGAAAGCAATTTTGTCACAACTAAAAGAACGTTTTCTAAGAGCTGTTAATACAAAATGAACCCAGCAAAGTTGGAAACCTTACTTTAACTATTTTAGCCAAGTTTGTTGAATTTTACATTGCCGTTTTGCTATCTCTGTGTTTTGAACCATTGCTGCCATGAATCCTTGATTTTACAAAAAAATATGTCCTGCGCTGATTCTTTTTTGTTGTTGTTTGTTTTGCTTTTTATTCTTATTTGGACAAATAATGATGAGCTATAAAAGATGTTATGCTGCTACTGTGCTGTTTCTCATTTACCTCTTCACATGCATAAATTGAGTCTTGTGGAAGCCCTTTAAAATGTTTCAGCTCAGTATAAAAACATTTTTTTTTAAATTATGATACTTTAGCTTTCAAAACTGTGTCAAGGATTTTATTTGATTTTTATTATATTTTGTTTGTTAGTAATATTTTTTTTCCATTTAAAAAAAATAAATTAAGATTTAAAAATTATCAAATATTCACATTTTACAGTTTTCACTATCTCCCTCACAAACAGTTAATTCTATCTATTCCACTCATTTATATATTTTTTCCTAAACGCAACTGTTGCCTTTTTTTAAGGTAACTCTAAGCCCCAGAGCTCTGTGAGCTTCAAGTCTAGCTCTGGAGGTGTTTACAGCAGTCCAGACAGTGATGGTGAGGGAGACAGCTTCATCGTGATCAAGACGGCAGGACTGAAGGACTTCTTCAACCTCAGAGTCACTCTGCAATCGTTTGAAGGAGGTTAGTTGTCAGCTGAATAATCGTGTCTGTTGACGTAAGTCCAAATTAAAAATCAGCAGCCCTCCTTTCTGTGAATTCGGAGAGATTCTTTAAACTCCAGAACATTTCCTCATGTTATGCCACACTTATTCCCAGCACAGGCAAACAATATGGCCTTCAGATACAACACTGGAGCAGAATTTATCGGGTACCCTGGAAACCCGGCAACAGACTGACTCTTTCATCGAGGAGTCTAAATTGGAAATTTAAAAGATTTGTGCATATGAAAATGAACGCAGAAAAAAAAAAGGAGAAGGACGATTGTCTTGTAAATAAAGACAACACTTGAAAAAAGATAATTTCCACATTTTTTTTTAGTTATGACACCAACATGAATAAGCAGTAAATCATCTATGTTGTTATTCACTTTTTAAGTTGAATGTAGAACAAGTTGACCCTTTCTCTTTCAACCCTCTCTAAACCCTCATGTTGATAAACCACTAAATTATGAACAAACTATCATCCCCCCACCGCCCCCTTCCTTATTGTTACATCCATCCAGATGACGATATCTTCCCTGGCACAAGTCTGCTGAGCAGCCTGGCTCAAATCCAGTACCCAGAGACAACCTACAACATGTTTGACCGCATGTTCAGCCTTTACCACAACTGCAACAAGGCCTCAGAAAAAATGCAGGTAATTATATGTGTCTGATTACGCTCTATGGTCAAAGGAAAACTCTCTCTCTCTCCTTGTCTGTCTGACTGTATGACTTTCTCTCTTCCCCCTCTCTCTCTCTCTCTCTCTCTCTCTCTCTCTCTCTCTCTCTCTCTCTCTCTCTCTCTCTCTCTCTCTCTCTCTCTCTCTCTCTCTTCTCTCTCTCTGCTCTCTCTCTCTTCTTTGCTTTGTTTCTCTGTCTCTGTCTCTATAATTATGCCAACAGGTATCTTTCCTTCCTGGATTCTGTCTGTAATTTTCAGCAACTCAACGTTGTGCTATACCTTCTCTTCTATCAAAGCAACTTTTTTTGCTTTGAATGGATTCTTTGTCTCAGGAGTTTGTAAATTTCAAATATATTCTTTTTCAAAGCCTTGAAAAAAATGATCTCGCACTTTGTATAGCTTTTAAATATTCCTTAGGTTCCAATCAGTATCCTTTACACTATAAATTAAAACTTGCAACTTTGTGAGAATTTTATTTTCTTTGTCCCAGGGGTTTGTGAATCTTAGATCTCTTTCTTTCTTTTTTCTCTCTGTCTCTCTCTTTGTTTCTGTCTGTCTGTCTGTCTCTTGTCTCTTGTCTCTGTCTCTATATGCCAACAGGTATCTTTCCTTCCTGGATTCAGTTCATTCCAGCTACTCAACATTGTGAAATGTGAAGAGAACTATACCTCCTGTTCTATCTAAGCAAATTTTTTCCAAAGGAAAAACATCACATTCATTTAAAAAAAGGCTTGCTTTGAATGGATTCAGGTCTTGGTTTAAAAAAAAGAAAGAGATCATTTTTTTTTATCTTTGGTAAATAAAGGCTATGGTGTTTATACAGATTGTTAAAATGTTGCTTTCCCAGTTTAACTCCAAAGAGCTTGAAGAATTTTTTTGTGGCTTACAAACAAAATTGTCCTCATACTTGTTTTTTTTTTAATTTTATTTTTTTTTTAAATATGCAAGTAATATTTATAATGCTGTTAACTTCTCAAGAGGAGAGAATGATTAAAAGTTTAATAAGAATTCGTTTACATTTATCTCAAAGCTTTTAAAGACGGTACCCCTAAGGTTCAATGAGTATCACACACATCAAACAACAAAATATACAATCTTATCTTGTTTTTCTTTGTTGTTTTCTCTGTCTCAGGAGTTTGTGAATTTCAAATATTATTTTACATTCTTTTTCAACGCCTTGAAAAACAAAACTCACACTTTGAATAGCTTTTAAATATCCCCTTGGTTCCAATGAGTATCCTATACAGCTTACATTAAAACTTGAGACTTTGTGAGGATTTTATTTTCTTTAAACCAGGGGTTTGTGAATCTTAGATATTGTTTTCATTCTTTTTTTTTAAGCATTGAAACACTCACATTGTGTCGAGCTTCTGGTTTTAGTGTCCCTAGGTACCAATGAGTATCCTACACATCAATGAAGATTTTTTAAAATTTTCTTTGTCAAAACATATCCTTTTTCAAGGTATTGAAACACCCACACAGTGTCCAGCTTTTCGCTTTTAATGTCCACTAGGTCCCAATAACGATTCTACACACCAATGAACATAAATTAGAACCTACATTATTTCGGGGATTTGATTTTCTTTGTCCTCAGAGTTTTTTAAATTAAAATCATATTTTTTATATTCTTTTTCAAAGACTTAAAACACTCACACTGTTTTCAGCTTTTAGTTTTAATGTCCCCTAGGTCCCAATACATATCCTATTCCTACACACCATATATTAGATCTTGCAATTTTGTGAGGATCTTTCTTTTCTTTATTACTATAACAGGGATTTTTTTTTAATTAAAAAAAATTGCATTCTTTTTTTTTCTAAAGCTTTTAAACTTGCACACTGTATCCAGCTTTTAATGTACATTCATTAAGTGAAACATTCACACTGTGTCCAGTTTTAATGTTCCTCAGGTCCTGATGGCTATCATACAATCAATGACCATACATTAAAACTTGCAATTTTGTGGGGTTTTATTTTCATTGTCTTAGGGGTTTTTGATGTTGAAACATATCCTTTTTTAAAGCATTGAAACATTTAAAAGTTTGATTTGCAACTTGTTTAAAAGTTTGATTTGCAATTTTGTTGGAATTTTCTTTTATTTTTTTTGTCCTAGGAGTTTTTGATGTCGAAACGTTTTGCAATTTGCAATTTTGTGGGAATTTTTTTTTCTTTGTCCCAGGAATTTTTGATGTCCAAACATTTTGCGTCAGACCTTTGCAACTTCGTTGGAATTTTATTTTTTTTTGTCCCAGGAGTTTTTGATGTCGAAACATTTTGCGTCAGAACATTTGCAATTTTGTTGGAATTTTATTTATTTATTTTGTCCCAGGAATTTTTTATGTCAAAACGTTTTGCGTCAGACCATTTGCAATTTTGTTGGAATATTTTTTTTTTTTGTCGCAGGAATTTTTGATGTCCAAACATTTTGCGTCAGACCATTTGCAATTTTGTTGGAATTTTATTTTTTTTTGTCCCAGGAGTTTTTGATGTCCAAACATTTTGCGTCAGACCATTTGCAATTTTGTTGGAATATTTTTTTTTTTTGTCCCAGGAGTTTTTGATGTCCAAACGTTTTGCGTCAGACCAGCGCGTGGAGGAGGCCAATCGGATGCTTAAGTCTGTCCAAGGGTCGACCATCGCGGTGCACGACCTGATCAAGGGCCTGGACCTGGTGAGGCTTCCCTCCGAGCAGGACGTGGCGGACCTTCTCAGCGCGGACCCTCTGGACATGGTCAATCTCTACATCGAGGTGCGTAGTGCAGGCTCATGTTCACTATAGGGGGACGTGGTAGCCCTGGCGATTTAGTTCCCTACTGGCTTGACATGGTCAATCTCTACATCGAGGTGTGTGGTGCAGGCTCATGTTTAGTATAGGGGGACGTGGTAGCCCTGGCGATTTAGTTCCCTACTGGCTTGACATGGTCAATCTCTACATCGAGGTGTGTGGTGCAGGCTCATGTTTAGTATAGGGGGACGTGGTAGCCCTGGCGATTTAGTTCCCTACTGGCTTGACATGGTCAATCTCTACATCGAGGTGTGTGGTGCAGGCTCATGTTTAGTATAGGGGGACGCGGTAGCCCTGGCGACATGGTCAATCTCTACATCGAGGTGTGTGGTGCAGGCTCATGTTTAGTATAGGGGGACGCGGTAGCCCTGGCGATTTTGTCCCCTACTGGTTGGGTCGGTGTCAGTTTAATGTGACCGGCTGAGACAGAGTCATGGTATCCTGCACTCTCTGTGTGGCAGACATAAAGTTATCAGACGTTAGTCTTGGGGTCCGTCCACAATATCACTTCTATAGTGTTCAAGTTGGGCGCTAAGAAACAAAAAAAACAAAAAAACAAACAAACAATCCTTTTCTGTTCAGTTCCGATCAGTCCCATGACTGAATGTGGCACATACAATTGTCAGACGTCAGCCTTGGGGCCTGTCCACAATATTGCCTATATAGTGCTGATGTTGGACGTTAAATCAACTCAACAACAATCAACAACCCATGACTGGATAGCTGTAGGGGAGATATAGTTGAAAGCGAACGCAGATGTCACCTCTGTCAATTTTGTCAGAGTCGGGCTGTCTAGTCTGGTCCATTCCTTCAGGTTGTCTGCCTAACACAAAAACATCAGGGTGGCTACAGCAATAGATTAGGTGAACAAGGCTGCAAGCTCTTATTGCTCTATCGTTGTATATAAAAGTTTTATTTTATTTTAATACGATCCTTTTGTTTTTTTAGGAGGGGGGAGGGAAAAAAAAGTCCTGCTGCTGCATCAGTTGTATTTGTGCCAAATCTGAGTTGACTTTAACTATTGCACCGGTAGTATACACTATTTTGAATCCAATTAAAAAAATAGGTACATGTTTTTTTTTTAAGATGGGAGGTTATCACAAGGCTGCTGTGCTCTTCTTAATGTTCTTGTGTTTTATATACATGTTTTTTTTAAATTATTTTAATGCAATGCTTTTAAGTAGATCGTAGCGGTAGTGTAAAACATTTTGAATTAATTTTTTTATTAAGAAAAATATTTTGAAAGATAGGAGGTTTACACAAACTATGCTTTACGTTGCTCCAGCTGGACTTTAAAACTAATGTTACCGTACTTTATATTGTTCCAGAACATAATGTCAAAGCTGCCCCATGGATCCGACCTTGACCTGCTGATCATCGGTAAAACTGGACACGGCAAGAGCGCTACAGGCAACTCCATCTTAGGCCTCAATAGGTGAGCTGGATTGAATTGAGTTGTAGAAGTTGAGTTGAGTTGAGTTGGTTACTTAACGTCCAACATCAGAACTATAAAGGCTATGTTGTTGATTGCCCCCTAGACTAACATCTGACAATTTTACACGAAACAGTGCCGAAATACCTTGACTCCTGTCTTAGCCGATCACATAATACTGACATGGAGCCAACCAATAGGCAAAATAGGACAAAAATTTCTTGACTGACTGTTGGTTTCGAACCAGGGACCTTCAGATTTGGAGGCCAACACTCTATCATTTGATCAAGTTTGCCCCCTTTATAGGTTAGCAGCTTTGCCCCTAACAGTGTCCTGATATTACAAAGTGCTAGCATTACAGTTATGCTGTTACTGCCAGTGTGTTGAAATGTTGATGCTGATTTTCTATAACATAATTTACAGACTTCTTTCTTGACAGGCTTTAGTAATTTGCAGTGTTTGTTTTTCCAACCATTCCAGATTCGAGGAATCCCCTAGTGAGGAATCAGTCACCCAGAATACGTCTGTTGAGTGGGCGGAGGTCGATGGACGTACGATTAAGGTCGTCGACACGCCAGGTGTCTGTGACACGAAAGACGATTCTGACCAATCATCCATTGACGTCGGAATCCGATCGATCAGTGAAGCCATCGCCAGCACTCCGATGGGATTCCACGCTCTGCTCCTTGTGATTGGCTTTGGAACTCGCATGACAATGGAGGAGAGAAAAGCAGTGGGACTCTTGAAGTGCATCCTCGGGGAAGATGTTATAAAGAACCACACGATTTGTGTCATCACTTTCGGCGATCGGTTCAAGCAGGAAGTGGATCCTCCAGGAACCACGTTTGACCAATGGTGCCGCACGCGAAAAGGGTTCCTGAAGGACTTGTTTGAGGAGTGCAACTACCGCTGTGTTTTGTTCAACAACAAGGCGCGGGACCAGCGTCAGAGGAAAGGCCAGCTCATCTCCCTGGTGAACAGGATCGATCAGCTAGGGGCCCGCGGCAAGCGCTACACGACCTCGCTGTTTGACTTTGCCCTTGAGCAGCGGACGCGCGTCCTGGCGGAGGAGAAAGCGCCCCAGGCCAGCGAGGAGATGATGCGGGACATCCAGCTGGTCCTGGAGTACCTGCGCGGGATGGTGGACAACACAGACAAGCACGAGCTCCGAGAGGAGCTGGGCATGCTCAAAGGCAAGGTGGACAGTCTGAGCAGCCGGCTGACGGAAGTTGATGGGGGTCAGATGGGAACGCTGGTGGACACAGTGTTCTCCCTTGCTGAGACCATCCACGCCAAGATGGAGGAAATTGCCGACCGGCCGATCCCAGATGGGCCGGATGCTTGTAAAGGTGATGGAGAAAATTGCTCTGGAGCAGGAAATGGGTCTTCGAGTTCAGGTACGCTGGTGGATCCTGCGACCTCCTCCGGCAGTCAAACCATGGTTGCACCAGGGGCAGGAAACTCAGGGCCACAGAGCTTGGATGATGCGACATTTCTTAAAAGGAACCAAGAAGACTTAGAGAAATACTACAAAGAAGAGATGAAAGCACAGTCGAGCAAAGTGGTGGAGAAAGTGACTGAGAAAGTGTCCGAGAAAGTCAAGTCCGAGAAGCAGTGCTTCCCTGGAGATGCACAAGTTTGGCTGGCAGATGGGTCGCGTGTCAATCTCCAGGATATCAGGGTGGGAGATCGAATCCTGACTTTCAACGCGAGGGGCAATCTTGTGCCTGACACAGTCTACATGTTTGGGCATCGGGAACCTGAGGCGAAGGGGTGCTTTGTCGTCCTGACGACAGAAAACAGATCTCTGTGTGTGACCGCAGACCACTTTGTGTACTGTGTGAGGGACGGGCAGGAAGTTTGTGTGACGGCTGGAGAAGTCACGACGGATGACTTGCTGCGCGTTTGTGAAGTCCCCACACAGTCCGACAGCAGTCGGCCCTCACCCCTGGTCCTAGAGAGGGTCACAAATGTTGGCTGGGAGATGAAACGCGGACTGTTTGCTCCTTTCACCGAGTCTGGCAGCCTGCTGGTCGAGGGAGCCCTTGTTTCGTGTTACGTCAAGGTTCTCGGAGCTGGCGCAAGTCATGCCTGTTTGTGGCCAGCGCGCCAGTTGTACCGAGTGTCCCCGGCAGCTCTAGAGGTCATCAACGGGTCACGCTCGGAGAATCCAGTGCCTAAGTGGGCAAAGGCCATGCTCAAACTGCTGTAGCTGTCTGGGCTAAGGTACATGTGTAAGGCTGGGTTGAAATATGGTCACAGTTTTGGAAATAAAGTTGTTCCTATAAATATATATATCGTCATGGTGATATGATAATGGTATAAGTGAGACTTATGCCAAAATGCAAGTGATATATCGTTGTAAAGGTGAACATGAGATCTATCTTATTAGCTTTGAAAATAAAATTAGACTGTTACTAGATTTTTGCTTTATCTTTTTAGAAAATCGTGTCCGATACGAAGCAGAAAATAAATAAGGAAATAAAACAGTTTTCATTGATTATCTCAAAAGTAGCAAAACTGTAGCACAGTGACGACATATAAACATTGAATTGAGGTGATATTTGGACGCTTTTAATGTCTTTCAAATGATGTAGGTCTTTTTAAATGCTATTCTCTTGGCTCTCTGTTTACAGAATATAAACTTTAATGTTAAAATTGTAAGGACACAAGTGCGTCTTTCATTGCTTCTCATGTTTAAGATAAAATAAGAAAGTATTCTGTATTGGTCCACATGGTTCAGTTTGTTTAGTTACAGTGTAATACAACCAAATATGCACATCTCAAGTAAAAGATACCATGAACAGTGCAGGAAACAAATCACAAGCACAGACTCTAACATAAAGATGTAAAGACAAAAACAAAACAAAATGCAAATTGAATTGTAAAACATCATGCTGTTTTTGGAGGACATAAAAAGAGTAATGGCTTACTAAATGAACACATTTGTTTTGGATTAAGGTTTTGTTTTATTTTTTGTTTTGATTTGACTGTCACGCAATCATTGCATTACACAGTGCTGAATTTAACGTTCATCCTTTGTAATAAAAGAATAACTTTATTATATTTTTAGGACTACATTTGTATCAACTCATATTTCAGTTAATAATTTTAAGAGCCGATCATTACAACTTGCTATTATTCAAGCCTCCCTCTGCCTTGCTACACTCTTTTTTCTTTTTAATTCATTTTGGAATTATCTGTGAAAAACACCAAATCTTTTTTCTTCACAGAACAAAAATTTCATCTCCTAATAATGGTTGCCCCCAAACATTGTCCTACATATTGGATTGTGATACAGATTTATATCATTAGCTTTTAAGGAAATAATTTATTTAGATCAATGAAAACCAACTATTTTCTACTTTTTAATTATGTTACCAAAATGCTTTTGTTGTAGTTGTTGTTTTTGATACTCTTGATGTTTCAAATTATGTAAACATGTGGGTGTACATATCATCCAGTGATAATTTGTTTAAATTCATCAATTTTTAATGCAATAAGTGCAAAGCCTGGGTTGTCATATAAAATCATTTTTTGTTGTTGTTGGATTTTTCTTTAATATGTATATTTTTTATGAGGAGGAGGAGGAGGAGGGTGTCCACATTTCATTATTTTTTTGCTTTTGTAGATCTATTGTGTCATGTTTAACAACTTTTGAGATATGAAATATTGATATGTACATTGACTGCGATTTGCTGATTCCACCTTTCAACTTTCAAATGTATTGTTGTAACCTTTCCTAACTATGAATTAATTATGAGATCAGAAAGGACACTTGTCAGTATATTCCTTAATAAATGTCCAATTGAGCATTTTATGGGGCTTTCTACATGATAGTGTGTTATGGGGCATGATTTTGTGGGGCGTTTCGTAAATATAAAATGCCCCACAAAATCTGTATACATACACACATAATTATATATACTTTTTTTTTTTACTGGTTATCAAATTTGTATGTGTAGAAATTTATATTATATGTATAAACATTTCTCTTTTGAATCCGCTACAAAACCAGGCAATTTTTTATGGATATTTTGTAGAGCTTTTAATAATATATTGTTACGAACGTTGTCATGACTTTATTTGAGGCTTTAACAGCATGAAATTAATGTACTGGCATGCGGACATAACAGAGTCACAAAACTGCGACAGAATCAATCTCTCAACCGATATTGCTTTTTTTTTCAAAGTCCCAGCAATTTAAGTTTTGGAAGAGGCAACTAATTTTATGAATCCTGGTGATAATCTTTGGGGTATTGCTGTTGATGCAAGCTCTAGATGTCTATGTCCCTTGCTGATTTCTAAACCTAAAATAAATTGAAAGGTCGCAAAATTTGAATCTTTTTCCTGTACATATTTTTATAAATCTGTACAATTCACATGCTAGCTTTTTGACTTGCTGTTACCGGTTTTTTTTCTAGTTAATTCCAGATAAGTGATGGCTGCTTGCATTGACTAAATTGTTGAGTTTTTTTCTTTTCACTCTAAAGTTGTGTACCTTTGATTGGTTCAGTCCAACATGCGCCTTATTTTCCTGGGCTGCCATGCATTTATGTTGTTATTGAAACATGAAAAATATGAATTAACCATAACAACCTTGTGATTTTCTATTGTTCAATTTCAGAACGACTGTCAACATCATTTTGTAAATGGTGGTTAAAATTTAACACCTTTTTTTGTGTGCAATCTTTGTTAATTTGTCTTTCCTATTAATCCCAAAAATGCCAGATGCACATTCTTCATCTATTATAGTATTAATGCACTCTTGTTTCGTAGAAATATACCAAGCTTTATTACATTTTATATGATAATACTTTATCTTTTCATACGTTATGCTTTAATATTAATCTTATAATATACCCTGCTTTACTGTACATAATATGCGTGATTATATTTTTTTAACCCGTTTGTTTTTCAAAACAAAACGTCTAAGAGTCTAAGATACTTAACACATACAACCAGTTACATTGATTTTGTACATTGAACTGATTATTCTGTGACTATCAAAGCTAAAAACAAGAAATGTTTGAGATCCTGTGTCTTGGGCTTTGGGGAAATTTGATACATTGTTGTATAATAATTATACTGTCCAATTTTATCTTTATTCGAATAAATTAGATTACTTTCAGTAAGAAACTATGGCAACTGTTGCTGTTTTTGCTTTTAAAAAATTATTCTGAAGCACTTATTCCGTTGAAAGAAATAAAACGGTATCACAAGATGTCCTCAGGAAATATTACTAGCAAAAGATGAAATTTTGATATCATTGAAAATAAACACAGTGGTTCAAAATGATTTTTTTTTGGATTACGTCAAAAAGCTCAGATTCTAGTTCTTATCTAATGTTATCAACATTGAACTAGACAAGATTTGATGAGACAATCTTATTTTTGATGCAACAAATTCTTGGGTAAATTTTACCTCTGTGTATACATAGACACTGTCATTGTTACTCTGATATTTTATACCCCCTGCTTGTTAGTTAAAATACAATTGTCCAAAGGTTCCTGGTGGTGATAAATTTGTTTTGTTGTAACGCCAAAGAAGTGATTTTCGTAACAACAAAAAACATGTTTCTTTTTTCTTTATTGCTTCTAACTCTAATGTAGTATTTAGTCAATAAGTTTGTTTTGATTAAACTGTATGTAACTGAGTTTGTTTAGCGCTCTGGAGTATTTCGAATAAATCTTTTTCTTTTGAATTCAAATAGCCTTCACGTTTTAATTCAAAAGAAGCAACACCAGTAATATTCTATTTATGACTAGATAGGCTAAGCACCACATCGGCCAAGAGATACAGGAAGCTCCCATTTTTGTTTGTTTGTTTTTTGTTGTTTTGTTGTTGTTGTTTTTTGTGTTGTTTTTTTTTTTGGGGGGGGGGGGGGCCGGACTAATAATATTTTAAGTTATGCCCCTTAGATTATAAAGGGCGCTTAATTTTATCATAACGGTAAAGAGTGGTATGGAAAAACCAGACATGTCACCTAAAATTAGCAGTATAAAAAACATATCCTTTAATATAATTATGACAGTTTTTTCAAAGTTTAAAATTCAAATAACTAAAAAATTGCCAAATGTGACATGTCCGGTTTTTCCCCTGTGGTCTTCGAGTGTCAGGCGCGTTTATATAAAGACGCCCAATTCTGCCCATCTTTAAGTAAATAAGAGGGTTACCAAGTAAGTAAGCATTGTGGTGGCCAATTTGCGTTCTAATACTTAACTAATAGAAATAGATACAGTTTATATAATATTATATAATATCGCCCTCTTCTCTCCCTGTAATAATTATTGTTGTCTGTCTTTCTTTCTATGCTGCTCTTTCGCTCTCTCTCTCTCTCTCTCTCTCTCTCTCTCTCTCTCTCTCTCTCTCTTGTCTTGCGTGTTACATCACATGACGTTTTTAGACGCCAGTCTTGGGGCATATCCACAATATAGAGTACTGTTGACGTTGGACGTTGAGCAACCAAATTCAACTCATTTTTGCTACCGGTCCCTTCAAAAGTTATCGGTTATTCTAACTTCTCCATGCCTGCGTGTCTGTCTATGTCTCTCTGTCTTCCTGTTTCGCCCTACCCCCCCCCCCCCCCACTCTCTCTCTCTCTCCACATTTTCAACCTCTTTCAAATCTTTCAGTCTAGGCTGCCCTTTTTCTTATAAAAATTATACTAAAAAGGTGAGCACTACCAGGCCAGCTGACCCATTTGTTTGACTAGCATACCATGTAAAATATTATGGAGCACAACATACTAGTAAGCAACATCGTGCACCATTGTGAGGAAAACAAGAATTTGATCTTAAGCCAACACGGCTTCAGGTCGAAACAGTCTTGCGAAACACAATTAATAGAATTGACAGATAAATTTAAGCAAGAATTTTGATAGCGGAGCCCAAACAGATGTGATTGTGCTGGGGTCAATCACAGCGTCTTGGTCTACAAACTTGAGACCTACGGTATTACGGACCAATAAAATAGGTGGATAAAGGATTTCCTTACACATAGATACCAAACAGTGGTTGTAGGAGGAGAAAGATCAAACACAATTAGGGTCCAATCAGCCCTGGGACCATGTCTCCTCTTGTGATATATCAACGATCTCCCAAACCAGGTTAAATCAAACACAAGGCTCTTCGCTGAAGACACAACCACCGACCGCAGAGTCCAAAATCTCGAAGACCAAAGAGAATTACAATGGACCAGGATGCCCTCGCTGTTTGGGAACAGAAGTGGGGTATGTGTTTTCATCCTGATAAATGCCAAGTCATGCAAGTCACCAGAAGCCGTATCATATTATCTCCATAGTCAAAAGCTATAAATTGTAGAAAGGTCAAATACCTTGGTGTAACTGCCCAGTCGAATGGAAATGGACAAAGCACATGACGGTTTGGTCAATAATGGAAATAGGCTAGTCGGTTTCATGCGACGCAACCTGAATGTTAACCCGAGGACCATCAAAGACCAAGTCTTTAAGATGCTTCTACGCCCTAAAATAGAATATGCAGCTACAATATGGGACCCTTACAAAAAGGAAGATATCGCCGCAATAGAAAGAATCCAAAGACGTGCAGCCCGTATTGTTACAAACCGACATAGAAACACCAGCAGTGTGGGTGACATGCTCCAAATTCTAAACTGGGAGACCCTGCAACATCGTCACAAAACCTCTAGACTCACTCTCCTCTGTAAAATCGTTAACGGCACTGCCAATGTAAAGTGCATTTAACTACAGCAAGCTGTGACGCGTGCCAGATGCAATCAAGTTTCAGACAATTAAACATAATCCCATGCAAGAAAGAACTCCGACTTCAACCCTTCTTCCCCTAAAACAATACGAGAATGGAAAGACCTCCAACAGGAAGCTGTAAATGCCACAAGTGCCGAGACCTTCCGAATCCGAGAGTGGATATCGAAGTCATAATTTTTATTGAAAAAACAAGGACACATTTTTACCCCATAAAAAAGAAATTGAATACAAGTTGACAAAAAAAAAGAAAAAGTAAAAAACAACAAGCAAACATGTACAAAAATAATTCTGTAAATTACAAAGATATCTAAGTGTCTGTGAACCAAACCTGCTAATAATATTCAATATGTTGAATTTGAGCAGTAATACTGAAGAAGAATAAGATTTAGACTTGCAGGAGGGCTTACATGTACAGTTGTTTTCTGTGCATCGCAGTTTACAGCACAGAAGAGGTGTTTATTATTCTATCTTTAATAAATTATGGGGTTTACAGTGGTCTACTGTTAATCTGGTTGCAAAATGGGTTTGTAACTACGGAAGCGTTAAAAAACAAGTTTAAGAGTAAACTCCCCTTCCCGTTGTAGATCTAGTAATCTTCTTGTTTCCTTTTCGTTTCTGTTATGACTGAGACTTTCTTTCTTGAACCTTAGTGCTTATTCATCATGGCTACCTCTACTAATGATGGTCGAATCCAGAAAATGGAAGTGGATTACACTTCCACGGTGGATAAAAAAATTCCCGCAATGGAAACCCTTGCAAAGGTAAACATTTGATTTCAATATCTCCTAAATTCGTTGCTGTGAAGCGTTTTTAAGGTAAAAAGATTTCTCATAAACCCCCATTATCGATAGACTAAAAAGACGGGTTTTAGAATTAGAGCAATGGATTTTTACTAATTTAGTTTACTTAAATTGACTCTTAATATCTTCTTAATAAATGTAGGGAGTGCTTGGTGATTATTTTAAAGAACTTTCACTCCTAAAAGTATCTTAACCTTTAGACTGGGGTAAGGTCTTTGGAACTAGATCTAGATCTTGATGTATAGCCTAGATCTAGATCTAGATAGATTCTAGTCTCTATCTAGATAGATCTAGATTCTAGATTTCTTAGAGAGTCTTAATTTTACTATATCTAGGCCCTATAGACCTAGATACACATCTATAGATCTAATCATCTATATTTAAATGGTTTTGTTCACATCAATTTTTTTGGTCTTACAGCCAAATGAAGCAAAATTCTTTCCTAATTTATTTAGTTTTTCTTAGGTCCAATGAAGGATAATTTACTATGTTCAGTAAAACATTCGTGGTGTAGGCCTTAGATCTATAGTGTTAAAGACATCTAAACAATTTTTTTAACATATATAGTGTGTGCAGACTATCCATAACAAAATTTGGACAGAAACACTAGATAATAATGTACTCAATTGTCACTTAACTTAAGAGACTTTTTAATGTGGTTAAACTGTAGGTGGATGACAATTTTGATACATTTTATAAAGAAGGAGATTCTGTATTGTTTTCTATGACATTACTGGTCATCTCTATCAGTCTATAAAACGGATTTTGTATGGTGTAAAATTGTGGTGGTTTTAAATTTTTGTACTTCTGCTTTGTTAAATCGAAGTGGCTGCTCATACGGGACTGTGCGCAAAGACAGAATTTTATACGTAGGTGAGGTGTCACACCCATTTGGCAGTTCTCGAGATTTAGTGCTGGGGCCGGAAACTAGTTTATGTCTCCTTTTCCGTCCCTTCTCAAAGTTGTGTTATTCATAATACCGTATAGACAACAAAGGCTGTATAATCCATTTCCAGTATTCCAAAGGAAAGATTTTGGGGGGGGGCGTATGTCGAACATGTCGTATAAATAGAATTCTTTCTTCTCGTACGGTCGTGTTCGATACGCAAGGACCTGTACTCGTAGCAAAGGTTCTAATTGTATGGAAAATCCTGTGACCTGCTGTTCGAGAATGTCGTTCTCGTAGAATTTTTTCTTTGCGCACGGTAAAGTGCGAGCAGCCATGATCTTGTTAAATTTTATGAGGTTTTTTTTTGTGATGACAGATTGTTTAACAATTTTATATATATCAATAAATTCAAACTTTACACTGCTTTCATAAATTTTACACTTATTATATAAGAGTAGAGCTCCCTGTGATTCCTCCCCCATCCCCGAAATAAGTAATGAAGGTGCATCTTTTTTTTATTTTAATATTTAAAGGCTTTTGATATTTTTGATTACTATTTTCAGGTAGGAAAGTTGACTGAGGCAATTGATGGTCTGATGTCTTTGGAGAAACAGACAAGAACTGTAAGTTTGTACTAGGAAAAATAAATGTATTGAACAATTGTCATTTGGAGTTTGTACTAGGAAAAATAAATGTATTGGATAATTGTCGATTCGCTCTCGAACTCGCAATATAATATAGAAATATAGTTAAATGGGTTTGGTATTGTCGCCTAAAGAACGATTATATTAAGTATTTGTTGTTTACAAAATACACCTTTCAATGGAATATGGTGCCAATGGTGGAGAATTAGAATAAATCTCTCAGTTGCTTTGGTTATAGTGATCAAGCCCATGTTGACAATAAGTTACGTATGCATTAAATCCTTCATTTATCAGTATTATTAACCAATAAAAGTCTTCATGTAAAAAACTTCTTTAAATCCCTTTTTTTTGTTGTTGTATCCATCGGAAATTAATTTTACCCTTTTTCCACATTTAATCAAATTAGGGGAAGAGGAAAAAAAAACATCAACACTGAATTATCATTCCCCAAATATTGAAAATGATCTTATTTATTTACAGCTCATAACCACTTCTGTTCGGTTATAATAGGGCTCTATTTGCTTCAATATCACAAAAATATCAACTTTTTGTTTGCACTTCTTGACGAATAAATTAATTGTGAAAATCAAATCTGTTTTCTATTCACGTGTGTCAGGCTGCAGACACTCACTCCACGAGCCGAATCCTGGTGGCTATTGTAAAGATGTGCTTTGACACAGGCAACTATGACGCCCTCAATGAGAACATAATGGTGCTCACCAAGCGGAGAGGCCAAATCAAACAAGTGAGAGTTATCATTTGTTTACCTTTATATTATATGCTTTAAAAGTTCTTTACTTTTAACATTTTTTTTTTTTGTCCAGGTCATTTTTTAACCCCTTATGGGTATATTAATCCTTTTATTAGAAGAAAAAAATTACCTCAAATCTGTTTGAGGCTTCTCTAAGTAACTTTTTTATTTTGTAATGGAATTCTAAATGGTTTTGTGACCATTTAGCACTACTTTACCAGAAATTATTTGTCGCTTGTCCCTAAGAACACATATTTTGGTGGATCCAATTGTACTAAAACCCAGTCCCTTTGAGAACGGGTCATTTTTAAATAAACATTTTTAAAAAATTGAAAACATTATATTATCAATGGTTCAAATACCTAATTATGTTTGTAGTATGCTATGATTGTATATATAATGGTGTAAAACTGTACATGCATCTTTCAATATTTTAACAGTCTGTGACAAAGATGATCCAGGAGGCCTGCACATACGTCGATAAGACTCCTAGTAAAGAAGTCAAACTCAAACTCATTGACACTTTGAGATCTGTCACAGCTGGAAAGGTAAATTAACTGAATTTTTCTACTAAAACCTTTCCCCACCCCTCCCCCCTAAAAAAACAACAACAAAAAACAAACTAGCTTGTTAGCAATTTAATAAACGAAAGTTGACTATATGTTTTAAATATCTTCCTTTTTTTGTTTTTAGAAGAATGCCCAATGACAAAGATTTTTTTTATTATTAGTATTATTGTAATTAGTCAATACTCAATATGAAGGGGTTTTCATATGTTTGGGAAAGTAGCTCTGTAAAGAATTTTAAGGTTATGATAAAAAATGATGTTTTTTTTTTTTTATCAATATCCCTACAGATATACGTTGAGATTGAAAGAGCCAGGTTGACTCGAACTCTTGCCAAGATCAGAGAAGATGATGGAGATATCAACGGAGCTGCTACAGTACTGCAAGAGCTGCAGGTATGTCTGGGTATCCCAGTTTGATTTTTGTTCACTCACCTAACAATAGATAAGACTAGTGTTAACTCAAAGTATTTTTGTCTCTTTTTCTGACTCTTTTTGCTCCGTTTAGAGTTTTTGATAACTGATCTGATCACTTTCTCTTTATTTTGTATGTTTTATCAAGTCATAATGTTCAGCAATAGTTTATCATATATTTATAAGGTCTTTTATACACTTTTTTCTTGAGGGAATACTATTTAAAGCTTACAAAAAATACTTTTAAGTAAATGAATGAAATGAATATTAATCCTTCTTGAATATTGGGTTTTTTTCTTCACATCCATAAAAAGATTAATGTAGAAATATCTGGTAATTAACTCTATAGCTGTAGTAGCATAATACAGCCAATCCTGTTTAAATCAATCTTAAAGAGGCTACCTCAAAACCCAGACTAATGTAAAAAAAAATCTGCACGTATGTTGTTCTTTTTGAACTGAGATCATGATTTATGGGGAAATGCTCACAAGGAAAAAAAGACGTAGTTAAGGAAAAATCAACCTATGCAGTGTATATTGTGATTGTTCATAAACGAAAATAATTCTGAAAGAAACAATGCTTTGCAGGTTGAGACTTTTGGCTCCATGGAGAAGAAGGAGAAAGTGGAGTTCATCCTGGAGCAAATGCGCCTCTGCCTGGCCAAGAAGGATTACATCCGCACTCAGATCATCAGCAAGAAAGTCAGCACCAGATTCTTCGAGGATGCGGACACTATTGTAAGAATAGATTTCAAATTTTTCTTTCTCACTTTGTTGCATGATAGACTTAAGTCTTAGTTAAAACTTCAGCTTTTATTGTATAAATTTTGAAGAAAAAAGTTTGCCTGAAATATTTTTGTTATCATGCTTGGTTGAGAATGTTGAGCAGAACTCATGCTTGTGCTTTTGTATATTTTTGTGTGTGTTTGTTTTATTATGGTAAAATTGTAACACACTCTTTTCTAAACATCTTTTTGCATTTTGACCTGATCAAGACATACATACTTGATTCAATTTTTTCAAGTGCGAATTCTCAATGTGGTCAATTGATCCACCTCATAAATGCTGTTTGCCTAGCACGATCTGGACCCTATCTCTTGGTTTCCCCAACGCTCTATCTAAGAGCATGCAATAGGCTTTGCTTTCACTTGTTGCAAATGTCCCTATTGAGAATCAATATACTTGGCCTTATAGTGCTGCTTGCCAGTACTTGAAGCTACATTCCTACCAGCTGATGATTGAAGTCGTGATATCTCTGCTCTGTCTTGTGTAGCAGCTAGAGATACCCTTGTTGATGAAGTTGGAGGTTGCAAAAGTAACATTTACTGTTACATCATCATCATCAGGTGCCGTGCGTCATGTCGTTGGCGATCATGCCCTTCCACACTCGTCTGTCTTTGGTAGCTGAAATCATAGTGGTTGAGCTTTCCATGCCCATCCATGCCGTCAGACTGTCAAGCAGTTTCTCTCGCTCAGTCGCTGTCTTCCTCTTCCTCTTTTACCATCTAGATTTCCTATTGTTTTAAAGTTTTCTAATCCCTCCCTTCTTATTACATGGCCAACAAAGGATGCTTGATGCTTTCTTATTCTATTAAGCATTGATCTTGATTGACCTGCTTTTTCCATCACTTGTTTGTTGGTAATTTTCGCTGTCCATGGTACTCTTAGCATACGTCTCCAAAACCACATCTCTGTTGCATCTAGTTTTCTCTGTATCTGCTTAGTCATCACCCATGCCTCACATCCATACATCAATACTGGTAGCAGCACTCGTACACTACATACTCGTTGCAAATTTCCCTTCTAAAAATTGTACCTTTTTTGTTTGCATGTATATAATTTATATATATACATTGTATATAGTCTTTATAGTGTGTATTTATAACAAACTGAAACTCAAACATTACCTTACTGTGCTGCTTGCCAGGATCTGAAGCTGAAGTTCTACCAGCTGATGATTGAGCTGGACCAGCACGAGGGCTCCTACCTGGCCATCTGCAAACACTACATGGCCATCTACAACACAGACCAGATACAGAAGGACAAGGACAAGATGAAAGAGGTAAGTGCATCATTCTCTATCTCTTTCTTTCTATTCCTCTGTCTCTCGCTCACTTTCTAACTCTCTCTCTCTCTTACGCACTCTCCCTCGTTCTCTTTCTCTCTCTCTCTCTCTCTCTCTCTCTCTCTCTCTCTCTCTCTCTCTCTCTCTCTCTCCCTCTCCCTCTCTCTCTCCATGTTTAGGTGAACTCTGTGACAATTTTCTATCACAGTAATAGTAATTTACTGTTAACTTTCGATATTCATATTTAAGTTTTCTGTTTTGTACATAATAAATATTGTTTGTGGTAATATTCTAGTTTTAATTGTTTTATGGTTTTGAAGAAAACAAAAGAAGATCAGTGTCATATTCTTATAGATTTCTAAGGTGTTTTTTGGGGGGTGGGGGGGGGGGGTGGCATTGATTTAACATTTTTTACAAAAAAAAAACCCCACAACCCAACAAACTTTTGAATTCAAAGTTTGGCACCAAGATTATTTGTAACCCAGTTGTTTTTTGCAAGCTAAGTAAAGAAAGTTTTTAATCAAAAGTAACCATCTCTTTGTTTCATTCTAGTGTTTAATTTCTGTTTGTTTTACTCTTGCAGGCACTGCGTTGTGTGGTTTTATATCTGGTGTTAGCTCCCTTTGACAATGAACAGTCAGATCTTCTACACAGGGTCTCCGCAGACAGAAACTTGGAGGATCTCGAGTTCTACCAGTGAGTTGGACTTTGACAAGGGGCATTTTTGAAGTGTTTTTTTTTTTTTTTTTTTTTTTTATAAAGGGCAGGTGTTTTGTTTTGCTAGACTCAGGGAAAATATGAAATTCTCATGCTGTAACCAATTAGTTTTTAATGCTCTTTTTTTTTTTCAGCACAAACTGTCACAGTGATAAAATCAAATTCAGTTCTCACAATTTTCACATCCTCTACTCCTTTCTCCATTACCCTCCTTCTCTTTTCTTTATTCAGGCTGAGAATCACCCTCCTTTAGGCTGAAATCCTTCTTTTTTAAAATCTAGTTTCAGCTCTGATCTATGCGACATGTTGGTTTCTTCTCCTTCTTTTCTTTTTCTGGTTTTGCCCCCTCTTCTCTCTCTGGCCCTTCATTATGAGATACCAGTCACTTGTAAGAATTGGGGCATTGCTTTTATAGCAACCATCTCTTGCACTCCTTGACGGCCTGACTTCAGACCTCTAGAATAGAATAACAGACTGGGACAGGTATGGACAATATGACACTCTTCTTTAACATCTAGAACCAACTGCGCATTTGGTAGGAGTGTCTTTACATACATATAGTAATTTTGTTCAGTTCATGTTAGTAATTATTGACATAGACCTCTATCCTCATATAGATACTTTATTAGGAAACTGTCCAACGACATGTTGGTTTCTTCTCCTTCTTTTCTTTTTCTGGTTTTGCCCCCTCTTCTCTCTCTGGCCCTTCATTATGAGATACCAGTCACTTGTAAGAATTGGGGCATTGCTTTTATAGCAACCATCTCTTGCACTCCTTGACGGCCTGACTTCAGACCTCTAGAATAGAATAACAGACTGGGACAGGTATGGACAATGTGACACTCTTCTTTAACATCTAGAACCAACTGCACACTTGATAGGAGTGTCTTTACATACATAGAGTAATTTTGTTCAGTTCATGTTAGTAATTATTGACATAGACCTCTATCCTCATATAGATACTTAATCAGGATTTCGTCCACATATCTCTTTGATGTATTGAAGATCCTGAGACAACCAACCATGCAATCTTTTACTGTGTTATAACAATACTTGAGGGAAGTATATGATATAGGTCAACGACAGGAAAACAACTTGGATTGACAGGCTAAATGTTCTGCTGCTGTTGCTACTGCTGTTGCTGTTGCTGCCACTGCTATCGCTACTGCTACTACTACCACTACTACAACTACTATATACTTCATACCCAGTAGTAAAAACTTCTTTGTTTTAATTTTGCACCTTCTCTATCCTTGATTTTAGGAAATTCCTGAAGAACTTCACCACGAACGAGATTATCAAGTGGAGTGTACTGTGTAAGGAATACGAGTCTGGACTAAAGGCTGGCGAGAATGCAACGTTCGTCTTCAGCACCAGCAGCAAAGTCGAGGGGGGAGACAAGCGATGGGCGGACCTCAAGAATAGAGTGGTTGAACATGTGAGTGACGTGTGTAAAGGCGTTAGTGTACTGGCCACTGTTGTTACCCTTTTTGTCTTAACACAAAACGCTGGGCCAATTTCAAGAACAGAGTGGTTGAACATGTGAGTGGCACATGGCAAGTGTACACTTGTACCTACCACTTTTGTTAAACTGGTTTAGTCTTTATTAACAAAAACATTCACAAAGCCTGGGCCAATCAAAAGAACAGAGTGGTCGAATATGTGAGTGACACAGGGCAAGTGTTCCAATTTTTCGTAAATTTACGTATTTTAGTAAAAATAATGAAAAAAAAATTATCAAGTCAGAGTTCATTAAAGGTCTGTCAAAGACTAATGTTCTGCGATCCAATATTCTATGTCACTGTAGTGATGACGTTCTTGAAAAAATAATGATTCAGTTAGCATTACTGAAGTGTACATTAGCACTGATCTTTGTTGCTACTGTTTTGGTCTTTAATAACAATAACAATATCTACAAACACTAGATCAATCTCAAGAAGTCGGTGGTTGGACATGTGAGTGACACTGCAAAAAAAAACAACTAGGAACGTTAATCTGGAATTTGTTTATGTGACAAGTATACATTGGTACTGGCCTTGGGCATTTTAATCTTAAAGAACAAAAACTTTTCTACAAATTTTCTAACTCCACCAGCTTTGAGCAGATCTTAAGTGCAGTTGAACATGTGTGCTAACCAGCCAGCAAACAGATGTAGAGTTTTAAAAGAAAACAGTAGAGTGCATAATGGCATTGGTCTGTGCTGTTGCTTTTTATTCTATAGTTATAAGACAGTTAAAATAAATTAATAATAATGCAGGCAAAACTAGCTTAGACTTACCTGAAAACATGGACTAAGTTAAAACCTTTTGTCTAATAATCTTCTTAATGCCAATACGCTAATCAACCCTTTTTTTTCTGCCAATCCAATCTTATTGTGTTGCCGAAATAAGTTAATGGTATTGTTTTCTTTCTTCAGAATATAAGAGTGATGGCCAAATATTACACAAGAATCCGAATGCAGCGAATGGCCACTCTTCTAGATCTGGCAGAGAGTGTAAGTAAAGTTGCTGCCCCTCTTTGTTGAAATGGGGGACAACCCTGGGGTAGGACATCAGTTTCTGAAGCAGGAGCATGGTTTTCACATAGTCCTGGAAGAAGTCCGTGGTTCGAGCCCTACTCTGTCGACTTTGCCCCCTACTGATTGGGTCGGCGTCAGTATAATGTGTGACCTGCTGAGACAGTCATGGTATCTGCACATTGTCTCTGTGTGGCAGCACATGTTTGTCAGATGTTAGTCTTGGGGCCTGTCCACAATATAGCCTATATAGTGCTGAGTTTGAGTGCTGATCTACAGCAAACAAACAAAACTTCTTGTTGAGATTACATGAAAATATATATTGAGCTTTTTATAAATTCAATTAGAAACTTGACCTTTGGTATTCCAACCCAATCATTGTAAAATTTATAAATTTTAGGTTTAAAAAATCACACTAAGCATTGTAAGGAAAACATGTTATCAGAAATATATTTTGTTTACAAAGTTTTTCAGTGTGCTGTATACTTATCATTTAGCCAATTCTACAAAGTTGGGAAAATTCTTTAGACAATCGGATTTCATAATTGTAAAATAATACCAAGATTTTTTTGTTTTTTGTTTTTTTTTTTAATTGAAGAACTTACTATTGGAGATTTTTTCAGTTAAGTATGTTTTCTTTGAAATTTTATGTTTTCCTCAAATATCCATTTTGATTATTTAAAAGTTTGGACAAGGGTAAAAGTTATGATGTACGATTCATTTTAAGGTTTTTGAATAATGTCCCAATTTGATATTTCATCTGTTCCCTCTTCCTTCTAATTATCTGTGTAACATCTTTTCCCCCAGGATACTGAAGAGTTCCTGTCCACCCTGGTGGTCAACAAAACGATCCAGGCGAAGATTGACCGGCTGGCGGGCGTGGTCAGCTTCAGCCAGTCTCGCGACCCCAACTCTGTCCTCAACGGCTGGTCCAACCGCGTCTCGGACCTGATGCAGCTGATCCACAAGACGAACCACCTCATCAACAAGGAGAACATGGTGAACCGCATCGCGCCGGCTTCGGCAAAGGCTTGAGAGAAGAGAAAGTTGTTAGAGTGGTGGTGTGGGTCATGGCGGGTCATTTTTTAGATGTTGTTGCAGCTCATAGCGTCAGCTTCAGCAAAGGCCTGACAGTCTGAGAGATGTTGGATGTTGAATCAGTGGTGTGGAAGCGTAGGGAGAATATTAGGCTCAGGGTGGTAGTGGGTTATTTTGAGATACTCTGTACTACAACGGACTGAGAATTGTGAATGTTAGTCAGAACAGAGGGGATATCTCAGTTGGAGTGAGGGACTAGTCCACGAGTATAATAGATATTAGACCAACAAAAAGTCTTTTAAAGTAGAGAAATAAGTAGTATGGACAAAAGATTAAAAATGGGCTAACCGAAAACCTACTTAATGTAGTGTCAAACCATTTGGGACAGTTATCATGTAGTATACTATGAGATTCAAATGCTTGCGATAGTGTTATTTTTTAATTATTTGAAGGAGAGAAAAAGACACATCACAAATCTGGATTGTATGTTAATGCATAAAGCATGATATATATAATTATGAATAATTGCAAGTGGTTACATCATCAGATGTATTGTCCGTAAGCACAATTTTTTTTTTCAAAACCAATACCTCTTTAAATTTCATTGGCAAATTGTAGCTTTCATGGAGTAGAAGTACAATTGGATTGTAGTAAAAAGAGGACAAGAAAAATTGAGCAAGGTGGCGAGATGTATATTCAGAAATTTGCATGGATGAGCTGTATGAGCAGAGTGGACATATTCTGTTTGTGAAAGGAATACATGTCTGTTGAATGTGATTAAGTCACTTACTGAGAGTGATAAAGCCTGCTTAAATAAAAAAAAAAGAGCATTTCCATTGAATCATTTTAAATTATCTCGGAATTGATATTCTTACATTTTTCATCCAAGTTGAACAACTTTACATTACAAAACTGATTATTTTTTTTCCCTTTTGTTTATTGATGAATTATATTATTGTCTGACAATTGTAATCAGCTCTCTTTGCTTCATATTTGTTGCATTTTGATGTGTTTCATTTCAAAACTCAAAATTACTTCAATAGTAGATATAATGTTTGTTTGATTTTAGTTCTTTTAGAAGTTAACAATAACATAATTGTTTCTAAAAATATTCCAGCTATTCCCTTGTCTCAGTTTACAAGGTTTGCCCATCTGAGAATGAGATTCATTCAGCCAACCTTCTGCTCGTTAGCAGTGTATTCAACTCAGCTATGCCCCCTCTCCTACAAGGAAAAAGCAACACAATCAAAATAAAAATGAAAATGCAACAGCTAAAAATAAAATTAAAAAGAGCAACAGCCAAACATGTAATGGAAATAGTGAGTCTCGGAAAAATTTTTCTGGATGATGAGTTGAAGTATGAGATTTGCAGCACTGAGTGAGATTAAAATACATTTTTATGGACATTCTCTATACTCTTTCTTTTTAATATAATACAAATAGAAACATTTTTTAATGCAAGTACATGTAAAATTAACCAACCACTCAGTTAGTAGATGAGACATGATAGTTAGGATTCATTCAAAGAAAAAACCCCCAAAGATTTTGAAAATTTTTTCACGAAGGCGACGCTATGTCGCAACTATGACCTTCGTGAATATAAAATTGTTTCTTTTAATGCCAGGTTATTCCCCTTCTCTCAGTAAACCATTAATTTTTAATCCAAAGGATGACAAAGTACAGGCCACTAATGACAGGTTTCTGAAAATTCCGTACTAATTTACTTAAACTAATCGAAATAATCATCACATAGACCACTTAGTGTGTGTCATAGTGAAGACACACATTAATTTACAATGTCTAGACGTAGTTGATGAGACTACAAACTTCGTTTGTCTTTGTCTTGGGCTTTTGTTAGCAGGTTCATTAAGTGCAATGTAATTTTAAGAGCTTAGAATTATTTGCTGAGATTTATTTCGGAGGTTTTTAAGTGCAAATGTGAGTTTAAAAGCCCAGATGAATTGTTGAAATTTTGTTAGGAGGTTCTTTAAGTGCATTGGACTTTGAGTACCCTGACGTGATTTGTCAAGATTTTATTCGAAGGTTCTGTAAGTGCAAATGGAATTTTGATGGCCAAGCCTAACTTCTTGTAACTTATACATGTATAAACTACATGTTCCTATCTCTTCCATCATACAAACTTATGAAATCTTAATGTAACTATAAACCTTGAATTTCTTTGTTAAAATTGTATGCTACACAAGAGATTCAGAGACTAGGAGTAAATGGGAGATTACAAAAAAGTAGAGAGTGGCTTGGCCTTTAAAAAGTAGGAAAAATTCATGTATATTATATTCATGTTCATTAATAAACTTGCTAAGGAAAATGATAAAACAAAACAAAACAAATACCAGTAATGTTATTGCTAGCAGAGCAAACTAGTCCAAACTGTATCGAACAGTTAAAGGGTATACCATAGTTACATAGTCCACTTTGCAATTTGACTCTTAATTCAAACAGTTTAATACGATGATCTTGTATGTTTTTTTTCTCAAGCATCAGGCCAGAGAAAATAAGTGTGTCCAAAAAGAGGTTAAGTCAAGGTCTCCATAACAAAGAAGGAAAACCTTGGTTAGAAAAGTTAATTATGTTCATTTTGGTGCAAAAAGTAGGCTTTGCTAAAGGGGGCGAACTGGCTCAAGTGGTAGAGCGTTGGTCTCTAGATCGGGAGCTCCACCGTTCGAATCCCACGAATTCGTCCCCTGTAACCGGTTGGGGCGGTGTCAGTATAATGTGACCTCCTGAGACAGGAGCCCAGGTCTACCTGCCCTGTCTCGTGTGTGGCAGCACATACAATTCAGAATTGTCATACGTCAGTCTTGGGACTCTTCCACAATATAACCTTATACAGTGCTGATATAAAACTGAAAGCTCAGCTCAACTCAACTAAGACCGGCCTAACTGTCATGCATCAACAGACACCAAAAGATAAAATAAGGCACATCAAATTCAAAACACCTTCACATGAAGGGGATAATGCCACGTGACACGTTATAACCACTTGAGACAAAATTAGTGAAGCATCTTGGTTTAAGTTAAAAATAAAAATCTCTAAATGGCATGTTCTAACACACTTCGTCTTGAGCTGACGCAATTCTTGCACCGAGCCCTTCAAACTGCACCACGCCATCGTTATTTTAAAGGAGATTGCGAAATATCACTATGTTTAACCTGCTTCATTTTTCCAAAATATGATAGATTTAGTGGAAGCTTGCCAAAATAAACTACAAAACAAACGAAAAAAAAAAATACAGACCCACAACTGAAAGTCTGAGTGTTTACGTACGAAAATCTTCAAATAAAACAATACAATATAGACATTAATTAAATGAAGCACAATTCGCCGGCTTAGGAATTCGTGTATTTTACTTTATATCCTTGTTATGTTCAATGAAGTTTAACAATGAATGAATGAAGTGTCGATTGCATAAACAGTTTTCAATAAAAATGATCAAAATAACCGAAGTGTCCCCTAGGCATGACTGGACAGCGTCAAACCTTATTACAGATATAACGTGTTATGTAAATAGCCCTTGGAGAGGGAGTGCGGTGGTCCTGGGGTAGAACATCGGCTTCTGAGGCATCGAGCCCTGGCGAGTTCGCTCCCTACTGGTTGGGTCGGTGTCAATTAAATATGACCGGCTGAGACAGGAGTCATGGTATCCCCGCCATAAAATTGCCAGACGTCAGTCTTGGGGTCCGTCCACAATACGGCCTATATAGTGCTTATGTTGGACGTTAAACAAACTTAACAACAACAACAGCCCTTAGTGATATTCATCGTTAATTTGATACACATCATGTACTCTGATACACATGAATTGTATTATTTTATATTTTCCATAATGTTTAGAACATGAAAAAATGGACCTCAATTGTTACATACTGAAGATGTCTTGGACGTCTTCCTAAAACGTGACATGTATTTGTTGTCACACCGTAGTATTCCTCTTGGAAAATAAATTGTTCAGTAATAATAATAATAATAATAATAATAATAATAATAATAATAATAATAATAATAATAATAACAATAATAACAATAATAAC
>RQTK01000899.1:65699-92297 GCA_003991915.1 Elysia chlorotica
TCTCTCTCTCTCTCTCGCTCTCTCTCTCTCTCTCTCTCTCTCTCTCTCTCTCTCTCTCTCTCTCTCTCTCTCTGGGTCTCTGTCTCCCTATGGACCCGCTGACAACTCCAGGAAATGACGCTTAGTGAGTGCAAAGTCGGCCCAACCAAACACTACAAGAGCATTTTGGAAAACAAGGACGTTCAATCTCAAACCCCACATTTGGTAACAGAGGGACGAAAAACTCAAAGTAGGAAAGATGGGAATGAAACATAAGTGGCTCAAAGAATCAAAGTAGGAAACATGGAAATGAAAAAAGTATCTCAAAGAATTAAAGTAGGAAACAGGAAAATGGAAAAAAGTATCTCAAAGACTTAAAGTAAGAAACAATGGGAATGAGGGAAAAGTATCTCAAAGACTCAAAGTAGGACAGGTGGGAATGAGGGAAAATATAACCAAAAGACTCAAAGAAGGAAAGATAGACATGGACAAAAAGTTGCTCAAAGATTCAAAGTAGGAAAGATGAGAAATGGGGGGAAAAGTAGCTAGCTGAACGCCGCAAGGACTGCGAAATAAAAGTTCAGAACTAGAATAGATCACCATAAAGCTTTAATCTTTAAGTCATTGATTTTTGACAATTCCTGTTTTACTTCTTCCTTGATTTTTTTCTCTCCGAATAAATGGGCTTCGCATTAAAAAAAAAAGTAAAAAAGTATTCAATAAATGATGCTAGCTGTAGAGCAGCGGTAAATCGTAGATAGGCAACAGCGCAAAGCAGAGGTGTAATGACTTAACGGTTTAGCAAAGAAGGTAAATATGAATGTGTTATTTTGCTGCAGTGTTTAGTTCTGCACGCCTTGAACTGAATAATGTTGTAGCAAAAAGTCAGTCGGATTACCAGGTAATCTTTTGCTGTTCACTTAATATTCTCTTCTTGTAGGAAAGAGACCAGTCACTCGATTTAGAAGATTAAGAGATTGCAATGAAGGTCACTATAATTATAATCCACCACAAGTAAATTTCGAAGACTATCTAGTTTTGGAGTGGTTGGACTGAGGAACCATTAGCTTGCAAGACTCGGCAGTACCTTGCGGCTTTAGGAGCGTCAAGTGGCTCAGTGAGTAGTACTCTGGGCTAATGAGCAGGAGGTTTGAGGTTCGAATCTCAGTTGCTGCCGTGCTCTCCTTAAAGGAATCGTACAACTAGTTTTAATCCTTCTGTTGTTGTTGAGTTGGTTTAACGCCCAACATCAGCACTATATAGGCTATAATTACTGTTGACGGACCCGAATACTGACGTCTGACAATTTTATGTGCTGCCACACACGAGACAGGGCGAGGATACCATAACTCCTGTATCAGCCGGTCACATTAAACTGATACCAACCCAACCAGTAGGGAGCGAAATCGCCAGGGCTATTTGCGTTGGAAGGCGATGTTCTACCCCAGGGCCACCGTGCCCCTTTCAAATTCTTCTTATTTGCATGTCTTAAGACGAGTTGTTAAGCTTAACTCGCTGCTGTACGTCCAAAACATTAGTGCACGGCCAAATAATCATTTTTATTTCACTTTGAGTTGGAGAGGACATTCAATTTCTGTGTCCAGTGATGGTGGATCAAACAAGGAGAGCGTGCGCTATAAAATATATTATACTGGGCAATGGGTATATCCAAAGAACTACACAAGTACTAAAGTACACAAGTACTAATGCACTGTTGAACCTGGACTGGCTTAACTGCACCTAATTCTTTTAACAGTGTTGTTTTTGACACGTATTAAACATTATAATGTCACACAAAGCCATTTTATTCTCACCCGTCTTATCTCTAGATGCAGGCCCGAAAAAACTTTCGTATTTTTTTTCTATATTTAGCACGTCTACATTTCCCACCATAAGCATCATCTTTGCAAGCAAGGCGAGTAAAGCTGAGACAGTAGTATTGAACCCTTTGATTTCACGACTTCCATTAACTTCCGCTTTAACACCTCATGCATACAAGTGTAAGAGTGTTGATAAGCGTTGCATTTCTTTTAACTTCAAAAGGTCTGGGAGAAAAGAAAAGATACAAAATTGTTAGCCGTACATGATCTTAAGGCAGAAGCATGGAGAGGATATAAAGAGAGGAGACAACAAGAAAGCGTGAGGATGAGAGAGAGTGAGAGAGAGAGATAGAGAGAGAGAGAGAGAGAGAGAGAGAGAGAGGATGCATATATGTATCATAAGCTTTTATAATCAAAGAAACGGATGCCTGACAGAACATAAGAAGAATCTTCTGACGGTCTCAATTTCCGACCGATTAAGTTCAGGCAAGACTGAGCAGGGCTTAAAAATCGGAGATTCCCTGCTGGAATCCATGCTTTGTGTTAAGGCTGCGGTTTCATTTTTGACTTTGTTCATTATCGTCCAGCATCAGAACTAAATAATATTCTGTATTGTGGACGGATCCCAAGACTATCTTCTGAAAATTTTAAGAGCCGCCACACAGATACGATGCGGGGATACCATAACTCCTGTCTCGGTCGGTCACATGATACTGCTACCGATCCAATACGTAGGGGACGAAATCGGAGAAATAATAAATTTTTGACTGATCGTGTGTTCCGAACAAAGAAACTCCCATTGGGAAACCAACGCTCTACCGTGCTGCGCTTTCTGAATAATTCTGTCAGACACATAATTAAGGGTACAATTTGTAGTTCAGTTCATGTCTGGCCCCTTCGTACTCTTATACTTGAAGTTTGAAGAAAAACTAAACTGTACATGCTTCCTAAACTAACAGAAACAATAATGACAAATTAAATAGTTATAATTATTGCTTTTCTTCCGTATACCAAAAAGAACAGCTAAGTTTGCACAAAATAGACACACATTTAAGGATTTCTGTAGAATAACATCAGACAAAACTCAGTAGACATACTTTTTATTTTTATTATTGTATTGATTTGCATCTGTATCCTATTGGTAGTACCAACTGAAGTATCACTAGAAACGGTATTCATATATTAATAAAACAAACTAACCAAGGTTCATAAATATTTTCTAGGTTTGGGAGAGTAAAACTAAAAGCTCAGATTACATTCCTGTTCCCGACATCTTGATTCTATGGATTAGTTCCTAGGGCTAAACATTGGTGTCTTCTGTGAATAGCAACATAGAAGTCTTACGCTTTGTGGGGCATCATCATCTTCATCATCTTTATCATCATAAGAGAGAGAGAGAGAGAGAGAGAGAGAGAGAGAGAGGGAAAGATAGGGAAAGATCGACGGAGAGAGATATCATAAACATCTTGAGATATACCAATATAGCCTATAATAGTTCTAACGTTGGACGTTAAACCAACCCAACTCAACGCTACGTCCGACAGCTACCAACCTTCATAAAAAAAAAAAAGACAAGAGATGCGCGTGGGTTTAGCGAGCGACCTGTGTGATATGATCTTGCTTTTAGTGACGTAAATTTCGACAGTTGGAATAGGATACCAGTTCTCCAAAACCCAGACATGCTCTCCACAGCAGCTCGAGTTTCATTAAAATATTTTAGAAAAAACGTGAAAAAGGAAAAAAAAATAAAAAAATAAAATGAAATAAAATAAAAATTGAAACAACAACAAAAACAAAAACAAAAATAAACAAAAACAAACACAAAAAAACAAGCCCACGCGACCTTGCTTCTGCGTTTCCCATTATTCTTCTACATACTATTTGTGTGTGTGTGTGTGTGTGCATTCTTGTGCGGACCTGAGAGAAGCAACTCACTAAACCAGACTACTCTGTCTGTCTGTATACTTAGACTGCAGCACCAGGACTGGTGATGAGATGGATGGGACAAGGTGACCTGGAGAAAAGCGGCATGTAGCGGCACGTATTTTCTTTATATATCTCTTAACCTCTGTATATCTCTACTTCAGGGTGCGGTGGACCTGGGGTACAACATTGGCTTCTAACGCAAAAGGTCCGTGGTTCGAGCCCGGCGATTTCGCTTCTTACTGGTTGGGTTGGTGTCAGTTCAATGTGACTGGGTGAGACAGGAGTCATGGTAACTCCGCCCAGTCTCGTGTGTGGCAGCACATGAAATTGTCAGATGTCAGTCTTAGGGCTCGTCTACAGTATAGCCTATATAGTGCTGATGTTTGACGTTAAACAAATAAACTACAGCTACATCTCTCTATTTATTTATTTGTTTATTCTATTCTGTTTGTCTGTTTGTTAGCATATTATTCTGCCTGTCTCTTTGTCTGTCTGTCTGTCTGTCTGTCTGTCTGTCTGTCCGTGTGTTTATCTGTTTATCTGTCTGTCTGTCTGTCCGTGTGTTTATCTGTTTATCTGTCTTCTAATCATCATATTATCTATCCATATGTTTTTCCTCTATATATTTATTTGTCTGTCTACCTATCTATTCTTTTAAAAATCAATTAAACGAATTTATTTATCTATCGATATAGCTATATGTTCATTTATCAGTCAATCAATCTATTTATTTATCTATATACCTTTCTTATCTATTAAAATGTAAATCAGTCCATGAATCTATTTATTTATCTATACATCTACCTATCTATTCAGTCAATCAATAATTTATCTATGGATACAGCTATATATTTATCTATGGATATAGCTATCTATTTATCTATGGTTCAATCACTTGTCTACCTGTCCGCTATCTCCCTCCCAGAGTGCTCTGCATCATCATCATCATCATCATCGTCATCATCATCATCATCATCATCATCATCATCATCATCATCATCATCATCATCATCATCATCATCATCATCATCATCATCATCATCATCATCATCATCATCAACTTTTGCCAACGTCTTGTCGACACAAGAGACATAATTTTTTTAAATTATAAAGTCGTTTTAGATGATTGTTAAGTGTCACTGAGATAGTTGATGTAAGTGTTAACCCTTTCTCTGTGCCTCACTTAGAATAGTTACTTCAGTACTGGCGACGTTGGCTGGGTTAACGGGTCACTTTGAACCAAGAACATGCCCATAGAAACAGAAGATTTACTTGAACGTCTAACGCCAATACTAAATTGACTATATTGTGGACGGGACCCAAGACTGACGTATTACGAATTTATCTACTGCCACACACGGGACAGGGTGGGGAAACCTGACTCCTGTCTCAACCAGTCAGATTATACTGACCTCGGCCAGCAGGGAATGAAATCGGACAAACTTTTTTTTTTTAAACCGATCGTAGGTCTTGAACCGCGGATCTCCAGATTGGGTCACCAACGCTTTACCATACCACTTGAGCTAGTCCCGCCCTCTCTCCTCTCTCTTTCTGTCTGTCTCTCTGTCTCTCTATCTGTCGTCTGTCTGTCTGTCTGTCTCTCTCTCTCTCTCTCTCTCTCTCTCTCTCTCTCTCTCTTTCTCAAAGATTTAGAGTGGCTATCTAACGTCGCACTTCGTGTAATTGACTCCTATTAATCGTAGGGGGGTGCGTGAAAGAAGCGCAAGGAACACAATGGATGCGGACGCTCTTAGAGTCATCTGGGTGATTAATGGCACTTATCGGTGTCTAACTCGACGTCTGACTCACTCAGAGTGGCCATGGAGGTAAATGGGGCATCTGTGTATGTGTGCTGGTAGATCGCAGCTGGGTGTCCAGTCTTCTTGGAAATCAGGCAAAGACTGAGAATAGGGTAGGGAGAGAGAAAGATTGATACTATCGATATAGGGAGGAAGAAAGAAAGAAAAGAACAGATAGATAGATAGGTAGAGAGAGAGAGAGAGAGAGAGAGAGAGAGAGAGAGAGAGATAGAGAGACAGAGACAGAGACAGAGAGACAGAGACAGAGACAGAGAGACACAGACAGTCTGACAGACAGAAGAGAGAATGATGATTACATTTTATGCCACCTAGACCTTAGTACTCTGCATTCTGCATTGAAAGCAATGGGTCGCAATAGTTCTAAACCATATAAAACAAAATTACGAATTGTGCGCAATTATTAGCTAACCCAGTATCCTAGCTTTATCAAATAAAAACACTTGCCACATTTTCTGCATTACTTTTGGTTTTGAGGCAAATCATCATAAAATGAGGAAGTCAACAGGCGCAAGTGGTAGAGCGCTTGTCTCTCAGTCAAGAGGTTCCTGGTTCGAAATCCACGATCGATAAACATGTACATGTATTGATATTATGTGACTTCTTCTCCTTCTGGTTTGGTAAGTGTCAGTATGATGTAACCGGCTGACAAATGAGTCATAATAATCATCCCCGCATTATTTACTAATTTCGCAGCACGTAATATTGTCAGATGTTAGTCTTGGTATCCTTCCACAATATAATTATAGCCTTTATGGTACTGACGCTGGAGGCAAAGCGACAAGCGACAAAATACTAGAGTTCAAGTTCTAAGCTCACTTTATTCCTTTTGCACCGACTTACCCTCTCTTATTAACTCTGCGTTTATGGCATTTTAAGTAGGCCCTACCATGTACAAGGCAATAATCTATTATTTTCCCCCCAGTCTAGCGCCTTTTTGTAAAGTCTCAACAAGACAGTTACAGTTATAATAGCCTGCGGTGTACTTTAGGGTTTGGAACAAGGTGGATGGAAGTACGTGTAATAATACCTCTATAATGGATCTTAGAAGCCACAGTAGTTGTAAACATCTCAGTGTAAAATGATCTGCGGATGAATAGCAAGAGCTCATTTTGTAATTTTGTCGAGACAAGTTCAGACGATTCCACGAAGTACTTAATGAACTTTTGGTATCTCTGGTGAGGTGGCACTTGGGCAAGCTGTTGAAAACGGTAGAGTGCTTGGCTCCCAGTCGGGAAATAAACGGTTCGAAACCAAAATTGGTCGAATTTATTAGTTGGATTTCGTCATCATACTGCTTGGGTTGCCAGGGTTGGTGTCAATATAAAGTGATCGACAGAGATAGATCTCTCTAGGAGGGCGTACTGGCTCAAGTGTCCTCTCACAATAATTCCGTACAAATCCCGCACGGTTATTTCACTATAGAAGGAGAAAATATCAAGGAAGAGTACCCAGCTCTGAATGGCACCTCGCTTTATGGCTTGGAATGAGCTACATTCATCATCCACTCACATCACATCTTTCTGTCCTCAGTACATGTTTTTAACTATTCGTAAGTTTGTTTTAATTTAAACTTTGTGAACAATATCTAGACATGAAGAGGAAAGGGAGTCACAGAATTTTTCCAGCAATGCTCATGAAATAATTGCACTCTTTATTTAAGGGTTTTTCCAAAAGTCATATCTTTTGAACCAACAACGATAAAATGGATTTTTGGGCATATTTTTACACACACACACATAATATGATTGTCTTCGTCTCAAACTTAGACATGACTTGACTTGACTTGACTTGACTTGACTTTTCCGCGATGTAGACCTTTTGGTCTGTTCGCGGTTCCTATTTAAATACTGAGTTTATTTGCAAGCGTGGCCGGTGTTTCTATGTGTACTAGTTTACATTTGGCATTCTGGTTCGTACATGCTTGGGCGGTTCTTCCACAATTTGTCCAGGCGACTTTTGAAAGCATTAACTGTTGGTGCTGTCACCACTTCTTCTGTGAGGTTGTTCCATTCATCTATTACTCTGTGTGAGAAGAAGTTTGCTCTGAGATCGAGGCTGTATCTATCTTTTCGTAACTTCAAAGAATGGCCTCGTAGTTCTCTACCGCTGGCCAAGTGTACATGCAATCAAATCCAAACCGCTCCACCCTAAAATCCCAAATTTTACAGTAAAATTACACATGAGCCAGAGAAGATTTCAGAGTCATAAAACTCATAACATCAACGCCTAATTAATTTTTAATTAATCAATGTTATCAACCATAACTATCCATTATCAATCCATCTTATTTTCACCGCGACTACCGGTCGGAAATCGATTGTTTAGTTATAGAAAAAAAAAGAGGCGTGTTCAACAGTAAAAAGTAAAAATGTTTGTTTTGTTTTGTGAGACTTTTCCGACATAGTTAACCCTTAGATTGGCAAGGATATAACCTACTAGGCCTAGGCCTATCTGGATGTAGATCTAGATCTAAATAGACATAATGTTTTGTACTTATTCCTTTTGGGAATATAATACTCATTTTCGTGCCCGATCCCAAATGACTCAGTGTAGTCATGCTCATGAATTACGATTGTACTTAATGATTTTTCCGTTCAAAGACGTGGGATAAGTTTTGTTAGCAGTTACATTTGCACAGACAATAGAAAAACTTACTGATTAGTTCAGCACTTCTGAGTAGACGACGTCATTTGAAAGATGGAGTTGTACTGTCTTACATTTTCTAAAAAAATGTTTGCTAATCAGTAAGTTTTTCTATTGTCTGTGTAAATGTAACTGCTAACAAAACTTAACTGTTCGATGAACAGGGAATTGGCTAGTTTCAAATAAAATTATCTATTTTTCATCGTTTCCATGACTGTGAGTGGTGTAATTCCGTTGATATAATTGTGTTCTCCGAAACATGATAGTGTTGTCAATGGGAACTTCATGGTTGCTACTTTGGATCCTGAATAATTAATTCGACAGGCATAAACCATCATCGCCAACTCAACACCAAGAAGAAGTACTTTTGATTGGAAAACCCTTAGAGCCTCAGATCTAAATTTGTTATGACAACTTAGTCAACAATTTAGGAAGAACGCCAAGGTCTGATTGATCTGGATTCTGAGAATGGATTTAGGTGCACCGGCGAGTACAATGTAAAAATAGTTTCTCGATGTCTAATTGTAGATTAAATACAAAAAAAAAAGTCTCATAAAATATCTTATTCCGTATGCTGACATCTCTCAATTCTACCTTTATGGTTCATTATTAAAACGTAGTCATGTGGCAGCGTTTGAAAAAAACTGTGTTTTTAATATACTATTGTAGAAACCTAATTTACACATTACCGCTACTCATCATACACGCAATATTAGGCCTATTGACAAAAATAAAGAAAATCATGAATACCTGGAAACACATGCACACAAAGTCAAACCCGCTTACTACAAACCTATTGGGAAAAGCCTAAAATTATGTTATACCGAATTTATATTAAATAGTGAATTCAAAAGAACAAAGGGGTTTAAACTTCGGAGACACTTTCTATTAAGCCAGAGGTTATCTTTAATAGGATTTGCATTTTGCGGATTTTTTTTCACTGCATACCTGGAACAATAAGGTCCACTAAACTGTATCGACTTTCATCTCGTCTGTTTTAAATACAACCAGCATAGTGTGCTGTTAGTTCTAAGTTAATTTGGCATAATGTACAATTTTTATATTCAATTGAAAAAAACAACAACAACATTCAAAGTAAAGCCTACATCTCAAGCAGAAAAAATTCCAGGTAAATAGAAAACTAACCTTTATTAATTTTACTGAAAAGCTCAGATCAGAAACGTATTTCTAATAATATAATCCTCTACAATATGCCCATAACGAATATTTCGAGAAACGGCTCATTAGCAATTTGAATTCACCCTTGAATATTTTTTGGACGCCTTGCATTTCACCCTAGGTGAAGCGTGATTATTTCCATATTTAGCTGTCATGAGAATCGAAAATAGAGTTGGCATTGACTTCATCAAAATCTAATCACTGAGCTAAATTTAGCGATGGGCATTGTAGCTTATGATATTGAGCAGAATAATTATGTAGATAATGCCCCTCAAATCAATATGGCGGGTAGAAAATAATTAGGTCAACCTCCAAGGCTAGATCTACCTGCGCTTTATAATTTTATTAGATACATATGGCCTACTGATTTCACTTAACCTTTCACCTCTACGACCGATAACCTGCAGGAAACTTCATCAATTTCGCACCTTTGCCGGGTTCACAATCAGTGATGTGAACGAGTTTTAATCTGCATCTATTTATAGTGCCTAATCCTCAAAGTTAATTTAGACATTAGTTCATCTAGAGTTCATGTGTCTTCTCAATTAAAACATGTTCATTTAGATCTTGATCTAGTGTAAGTTTAATTCAGATTCCCCACTTACAATGTACATGCATTTAGTAGATTATGCACAAATCGACAGGCTGAACCTAGTGCAAGCTCAAGCATTCAACATTAGATAGATGAAAACATGGAATATAATAAATAAAAGTATATAAATCCGAGGAAAGGCAGAAAAAAGGAGGTTGTAGTTTGAAGCGATGATATTATTTTAACTAGCCAATAACATATAAGATAAATATAAAGATAACTTTAGTTAAACAAAACTTGTACCAAGCTAGCGTAGACGTGTATGCTACATTTAATAGCAAAATTACTTGTTGTCAAGAGTGTGTCTCCTTTTCTTATTAATTTTAGTAAAGAAAACTAATTCAATCGACAAAGGAAATATTATAACAGAAACATGATAGTATAAGATTAGTCGGGAGTTACATAATTTATAAGTTTTAAGAGTAAAAAACAAGGGATTTGCTTTGTACAAGACGAGTTCTGCTTAATTTGCATGTATCGCGGTCCTAATAGCGGTTTATGCTAAGATCATTGGGTTTTAAACCTGACCTGTACCAGGGTACTTATCTGTGTTATTGTAATTTTACTCTCTGTAATTTTAAAGAAATTGTTGCTAAGACTTAATTATTGTTCCTTATTTTTAATGATGATCTTTATTATCTGTAATTTTAATCACTACGATAATGATATTTATATATAAAATGAAAGATCTTTATTATCTGTATTTTTAATCACTACGATAATGATATTTATATATAAAATGAAAGTTCTTTATTATCTGTATTTTTAATCACTACGATAATGATATTTATATATAATGAAAGTTCTTTATTATCTGTATTTTCTAATCACTACGATAATGATATTTATATATTAAATGTACGTTCATTGTCATTTTAAACACTTTGTAAAGCGCACTGAGCCAGGCATTGTTTTGGGTGTTGCGCTATATAAAAGCCATGTATTATTATTATTATTATTATTATTATTATTATTATTATTATTATTATTATTATTATTATTTCTTTGTCTGTCTGTCTGTCTGTCTGTCTGTCTGTCTGTCTGTCGCTCGGTCTGTCTGTCTGTCCGTGTGTTTATCTGTTTATCTGTCTTCTAATCATCATATTATCTATCCATATATTTTCCCTCTATGTATTTATCTATCTGTCTACCTATTTATTCATTTATCAATCACTTACACGAAGTTATTTATCTATCGATGTAGCTATCTGTTCATTAATCAGTCAATCAATCTATCTATTTATCTATATATCTACTTATCTATTAAAATATAAATCAGTCCATGAATCTATTTATTTATCTATACATCTACCTATCTATTAATTAATCAGTGAATGAATAATTTATCTATGGATACAGCTATATATTTATCTATGGATATAGCTATCTATTTATCTATGGTTCAATCACTTGTCTACCTGTCCGCTATCTCCCTCCTGCTTGCCAGAGTATCTACCTGTTTATCTGTCTATCTAGTTTTATCTCAATATATAACCTGCGTCTAAAGGAATAACTATTGAGGAACTCGGAAAAAATACAATTTCCAGGAAATGAGAGAAGAAGAATGCGATCATTAAACTTTCTGAAGAAGCAAAAAGAAACAAAGGACAAACAAAACCAAAGCAATAACCAAAAAACGACAACAAACTAAAACAAAAAAAAAAACAACAGAAATAACCACCCTGTAACCAATGTCCTCAATTAGAATTAGGAATGTGATCTTTTCAAGAATAATGTAAAGTCTTCGTAGAACATGAGCAGTACTTTAGATACCAGTTAGATCTAGCTCACCAAGCAAGAGAAACCGCATTCGAGAGAGTAATGTTAAAAGGTGCGGGAATTAAAAAACAACAACAACAACAACAACCACCTAAAAACAACAACAAAAAAACAACAAAAAACAACAACAACAACAACAACAACCCATTATTCTCCTACATACCATTTATTTTTACATTCTTGTACAAGCTTAGAGTTGGAGATTGCCCATCACTCTCGTTCCAAACGAGAAGAACAAAAACTGCTTCCTTGTATGAGTGTGTGCGTGGGGGGCGGGGGCGCATCTGAGAGGAGCAACGTACTAATCTAGACTACTCTGTCTGTCTGTATACTTAGACTGCAGCACCAGGACTGGTGATCAGATGGATGGGACAAGGTAACCTGGAGAAAAGCGGCATGTAGCGTCACGTATTTTCTTTATTATCTCTTAACCTTGTATATCTCTACTTAGATCTAGCTCACCAAGCAAGAGAAACTTTAGAGTAATGCTAAAAGGTGCGGGAATTCCAGTTATTAAAAGAGACCATAAAGCGTGCGAACGGAAAAAAACCTAACTATCTCTAGTTCTACCATATTTTATTAATAACTCTTTGGCGTATCTTTGCTTGTTGAACAAATGAAAAGTTCGGTGAAAAGATTTTATAGCTATTTTATACATAAATACAATTCCTAACATGACGAGCACACACTGATTAACCTCACAGATTCTAAACGTTAAATGTCGAGATGTATTTGTTGCCCATATTATTAACAAAATAAAAAAGCAGCCACCACAATGATACCATAGTTACGGAGTTACATTATGAAAACACTGAAAGGACCCACGCAGCTTTGCTCACACTGTGGTTGGCCAAAGTAAAGAGAGGAGAGCTAGAGAGCTCTAAAAAGTTGTACAATTAGCCGATTTGCTCCTTTAAGCATTCTTATGATGCACCAGTCACCTAGATTTCTTTGAATATCTCAAGGACATTAAAAATGGCTTCAATAGTACAAATACTTGCGAGTTGCACACAAACATAACAAAGTCTGCATTGTAATCTGTGTCGGTAACCCGTCGCTGCGCCATAATAAGAAGAAGCTCATAGCAGTGTCGACTAATAGTGCTCTCTCTGATACTGATCTAGTTCTATACCCCGACTAGAGATGGTTAAAAACCAGCAACAATTACAAACAACAACAACAACAACAACAACAACAACAACAACAACAACAACAACAACAACAACAACACAACAACAACAACAAAAACAACAACAACAACAACAACAACAACAACAACAACAACAACAACAACAACAACAACAACAACAACAACAACAACAACAACAACAACAACAACAACAACAACAGCAATAAATCAACAAAGCAACAACAACAACACTAAAACAATATTACAAATACAACAACAATAACAACAACAGCAATAACAACAAGAACAACAAACAAAACAACAACAAGAACAACAACAGCGACAACAACAACAATAACAATAACAACAGCAAACTAACAAACTATTAATCTGCCTCAAAGTTCATTCTAAAAGAATTTAAAATTAGCGCACTACTTTATTACTCTTTTTGTTTGAAGTTTTTCAGTATGGTATGGTGCATGCTGGTGCACGCACGAGTTTGCAAAGGTGTCAGTGAGATACGCACGCCTAAATCTATTATAATTGGTCAACATCTACAGTAACGTACATCTATAAATATAATAGCAAATTATCAGCCGTCATCACGATTGGTTAATTATAGCCTTACGTCACACCGGATATACCAATAAGCTTTGTCAAATTAACATGGCGTGTTAAAGGAAACAAGCCGATATTAGGTCAGTCAAGCTTTCCAAGCGGGGGAAGTAGCATTAATAGCTAATCCTACTGCACTTTCCGCATTTAAGTATATCTAATTATATCTCTTTCTAAAAGCTCACTTTAACTTTATTAAATCTCTTATGGAGTTAGAGATGCATCATCTTGCATGGATTTATGTCAAATTAATAAACCTACATGTTATTTTTTTTCAAAGACTGATTGATAATCTATATAGTGCTGAAAGTAGGCGTTAAACCAACTCAACAACCCCCCCTCCAGGAGGAAATAATTTCACATAATATACCTAGACATAAGTAAACGATTAATAAAATAAGAATTAATTTACAGAAATGGGTAACCTTATTATAACACTTATGAAATTATGAAATTCGTGACTTTTTCAACCCTGGGAGACAATGCCGTGGTCTGGAAGATGGCGCAATAGACTAAGCTTAAACGTGTATGCCAAGTACTTTGCGACCTCTAAATTGTGCACTATGTGGCCCTCAGCGTAAACCTCTTAATTAAGTCGAAATTCTCGCGACCTCTTTAGTTTGATTTCACAAAGCCCAAGGTTGAATGAAACCTTATTACTTGATTAATTCATCAGAGGATTTTCAAACTGAGAGAATACCTAGAAAAAGTCGGTTATGATACGACCTTGTGAAGAAACACCCATGCAAAATGGAGGTGTGTCTTCATGTTTGTCACACATAACTGAGGAGGTAGAGCTCTTGACCGACAAACACCAGGTCAAAGGTTCAAATCTCAGCTGGTGTCGCTGTTTTCTGAAGGGGGTTGTTTCGGGAAGTCTTTAGTAAGACAGATTTGTGCCATTTTTTTATCAATGAAATTGTGTGATTTGTGGTAAAAGCAAAAAAAAATCCGAAAAATGAAGTCAAGGACATTTTAAGCGAATTCAGATATTGTGCCAAGCTGAATTTTTTCCCCGGAAGCCCGCAAAAGGTGAAAATCCAAGACGGCCGCCACCCAACACGCACAAAAAAAAATCAGTATATTGTCATATTTGATTAGAACAGTTAACGCAAAACATATAAACCCCCCCCCCCCCCCCCCCCGCGCCTTACCACACGTTTTGTTAATTTTTTTCACAACCGCAGCTCTGAAATCCACTACTCAAACGCTTCCTATTACTGATCCTATTTTAGATATTCCCGTTATCAGAACATCTTAATGGTCTACCAGTCGTAAAACTATATCGTTAGGATAAACGGACCAATCGCAATAGCAAGAAAAATCGCATGTGGAACTACGCTCTAACCTACGATCATGCACATTTATTTTTGGGATTTCGCCAACTACTGGTTGAGTCGGTGTCCGTTATGTGTATAATGTGATCGTCTGAGACAGGAGTCATGGTATCCATGCGCTGTCTCTTTGTGGCAGCACGTAAAATTGTCAGATGTAAGACGTGGGGCCAGCTTGCGATATGGCTTAGCTGCTGACGATGAAACCAACTAAACAATCTGAAATTTTAACTGTAGCATTCTAAAGGGCCGGAAAGCTCAGTCGATAAAGAGCTGGATTTGCGAGCAGGAGGTTGCAGATTTGATCCCCAAATCATGTCCATGATTGATTCTACTGACATATCTGCCGCCTACTTATAGAAGATTGGGAAAAACCAGAAGAAAAAACTAAATTAATTTATGTTATAAACAAAGGTTCCACAGATATTAAACAGCTTGAAAAATTATTGCTTTTATCCCAAACATTAAAAAAATATTTTTTCTCGGGACAAATGAATCACTAAATAATAAACGTTAATTCCCGCGTTTTTTCTTAGACCATCAATTAAGCTGCTTTGACGTTATTCTTTTAAAAAAAAGGGTTCCCAGTGTTAAATTATAGAAACGTAATGACTAATCCGTCATATTTATAAAAGATCACCCGTATCAAAAACCGTTAATGTGATTATACCCATCATCCAATCACGACAAAGCTTTAGACCAGCAGTTAGCAGACGCCTACTGCCTTCAGTACAGATTCATAATTCCTTCACCTCTGCTCTGATTTATTGACAAAATAGTGGTGATTTTCTGGAGCAGTTTCATATAATTTAGAGATTATTTATCATTCTCTTTCTAGTTAAACAAGCCAGTTTGTTACACGTTTATTTTATCAGGAAACGGGAATTCGTCTAGAAAAATCGGTAGATTGGGGTATGTGGCAGAATACGCACTACATTCAAAATTGTTCCGATGTTTTTCCGTTTGAGCGTATGGATCTGTGAACGTTAGTTCCTGCTTAATTTACTTTACCATCTGATTAGGCTAGATCTAGTTAGAGGTTATTCATAAAAACGCAAAGGGTTCCAAACTTAAAACTGTAGCGTACTGCCCTCTTCTGTCGTGTTTTTCTTTTTGGCATTTCGTGGTCTTTGTATGGAGAAGGCTTTGGTTAATAAGCTATCATTAAGAGAACAAACATAAACAGAGATAAAATAGACAAAGACAGTGACAAAGGCAGATTGAGAGAGAAATTAAGAAAGAGAGAGAAAAAGAAGGATAGAGCGTGAGAGATAAAGAAAGAGAAACAGAGATGGAGAGAGAAAGAGAGAAAGAAATAGAAAAAAAGACGAGGAGAGAAAGAGAGAAAGAAAGAGAAACAGAGACGGCGAGAGAAAGAGATATAGACAGAAAAAGACAGACCTTTTCTTTTAAAACAATGGAAAGGACTAATACATGTATCAAGTCGTCATTGAAATTCCCGTTGCTTTTTTAGGACCTAAATTAATCCTCAAATTAAAAGAAAAGACCCAGTGACATTCACATTTCACGGCGAGCACGAACAAGGCACAGTTTAAACTAACTCCAATTTTACAAATTTTACACGTTTCAGTAACTCGCTCCAGTGCACTAGTGTTCCGTGGTGACGTACAATTATACTAAAATAATACTATTAAATTCCAGGAGCCTCTATTATTTTGACTCTAGGGACAGAGAAACGGAGGAAATTTTCAGCTTGAATGAACGACATAATTCTCACAGAGGCTATGGAAAAGTAGGGTCATAGTCTTTCTAAGGAAGACTTACGACAGGAATAGAAATAATTTAAAGAAGATAATGCTTGTGTGGGTTGGAAGAATTTTGCTTCCTTGTTTTAACCTGAGTCAAAGCTCTGACGGAAGTTTGGTCCATCGCCTTAATTGCACTAAAAAAAACAACAACAAAAAAAAAACAATAGAGTGAGTACCCTTATCCACTGTGGCCACCTTTTGTTAAACTTTTCAATGAGTCTGTAGTCTCTGACATTACTATATAACAACTATGATAGATAGACGAAATGGAGGGGGAGTTAGTTTGAAAATAAAGGAAAAGACGAGAAAAAAGGCTTAGAACCTTGATTAGGTATTCATGTATGCAAAAACAATAGAAAGTTTTTTGTGAAAAGGCATTCTGTTGCTATAGTTTTGTTTTATTTTCACTTCCTTTGCCTCCACATGGCGCGATACTAAGACCAACAGTAATAAATTGCAATCATTCACCTACATATGCCTCAAAAACATCCTCAAAGTTAGGTGGCCTGAAGTATATCCTGAACAAAGAACTGTGGGATAGAACGAAGAAACCCCACTTCGAGAAGGAGAGCAGAAAGCGCAAATTGGGCTGGTTATGCGACACATTTCGAAAGCCTGTATTCAACATCCCAAGGCAAGAGTTGAGTTGAGTTGGTTTAACGTCCAACACCAGCACTATAAGGGCGATATTGTGGATGGGCCTCAAGACTGACATCTGACAATTTTATGTGCTGCCACACACGAGACAAGGCGAGGATACCAAGACTACTGCCTCAGCCGGTCACATCAAACTAACACCGACCCAACCAGTAGGGAGCGCAAACACCAGATCTCGAACTTGGACCTTTTGCGTTGGAAGCCGATGTTCTACCCCAGGGCCACCGCGCCCCCCATCACAAGGCAAGCCCTGGAGTGGAAACCCCAAGGTAAACGCAAGGTCGAATGTCTGAAGCAGACTTGGCGGCGAAGCACCGATGCCGAGATAAAAAGCCGCTGGTAGTACATGGGCCGAACTGAAGAGGACTAGCCAGAACCGAGTTCAGTGGAAGGGATTTGCTGCGGCCACGTTCCATTATCAATTAAACTAAACTAAACTTTACTTCTGCCAAATTCAGACAATGCATCTTCTACGTGATAACTTGGCGTGTACTGTTCTGGAACTGAAAAGAACAAGTTAACGTGTAGCGCCAATTCAATTAATCCATTTCACTGACTTTCCTACAACCATGTCTCAAGATAAATAAACATTCAAAGATTAACTACAGCAACACAACATCAGAAAAACTGGGAAACTGTACAAGTTAGCGCGCAACAACAAGAACTAAAAAAATAGCAACAAACAAAGAAAAGCAACAAACTTTAACCAAAGAGGAAGGAAATTCACTAACCTGAAACATCAGCAATTTAAATATCCTAGCAGAGACATTACATAAGATCATTTGAGCTTTCAGAGACATTAGTTTGCCATGTTTTTAATGAAAAACATGTGCAGTATTAGATAGAGAATAAAGGGTGTCGTTAACTTCAAACTCATTGAAAGTACTCGAGCACTGAACAGAAAATAATTATTCTTGGAAATGTAATACAGAGAGTGTTTTTAGAACAATGTTGCTTTGCTATTGTTGTCACCGATATTTGTGTTGTTTTCTTTCATTTTTCTCGTATTCCTTTTCTTTTCTACACATTAATCGCTCCAATTTCCTGTTGATGCGTTTATTGTAGGAAATGTTTTTACAAATTGCTACGTTCTTGATACACGTGCTTTTTTCGCTCTGAAAAATTATATTCTTGCTTTTTTTGTTCATGTAGCTATTGCTGCAAAACATGCTTTATTTTTGCTGATATAGTCAAATTTTAGCAACAATAACTACATAAATAATTTTAAGAATAGAAGCAAAGAAAAAAATCGCACCAAAAACAAACAGCATTTTTATTAGTAAGAATTGGGTTAACAAGAACAACACATCAAACTAACGAAGCGCGCGGCGAAAACAGCACAATAAAGCAGGGAGATTGAACCCGTGCATGCAACGTGAGTGAAATGGACCGACAAATCAGCTGTATGCATGCAAACCTGCGGCTTAAATAAAAACACAGAGACAGCTCACTCAGCAGCTGTGGTATTAATATTAAAGGGAGATAAATTACGATAACCAAGAATTAAAAACAAACAACCGAAAAGTAATGATTATTCTTAAAACTAGAAAAAGTTTAGTGAGTCGATACATCTCTTTTTACTGTAAAAATACTATCACGTAATTTTACATTTTGTCTTTATTGAGAAATCTCGCACCAAACAAATATTGATGAGGTGCCTGCTAGCGCAGTCGGTTGCTCTCTGGACTTACAAACAAGAGGTCTTAGGTTCGAACACATAAACGTAGCAAATGGTTCGACTTAGATTTTCTTATTTTCTTAGACGCTGAGTCTTACAAGTAATTAAATGCATTTTCCCTTTCATAAGACAACTAAACCTGGATACAGCTAAGTTCATAATTATTTATTTTACAATTAATTTTATTCTTGGTTAAGGAAAATTTGCGAACTAAAAGAATGCCTCTTCCCTAATGAACTTCGTGTTGGCTTTTGGATGTATAATCATTTTTTAAAGTAAATTAGCATGAACAACGCCTTGACTAAAAAAACTGACATTTCCAAAAACAAAACAAAAACAAAAACAAAAAAACAACAGCAACAAACAAACAACAAACAGAAAACGAAGCAAAATGTTAGCTTTTACACAAAACAACCACAAACTCTATGTACACATTTTCCCTACCTCCCCTTTTCTTCTTCTTCTTCTTCTTCTTCTTCTTCTTCTTCTTCTTCTTCTTCTTCTTCTTCTTCTTCTTCTTCTTCTTCTTCTTCTTCTTCTTCTTCTTCTTCTTCTTCTTCTTCTTCTTCTTCTTCTTCTTCTTCTTCTTCTTCTTCAATAAAATTAAATATTAACAAAAAAAAAAAAAAAAAAAGACCACACTGGTCAATACTAGACCACACTGGTCAATACTAGACCACACTAGTCAATACTAGACCACATTAGTCAATACTAGACCACATTAGTCAATACTAGACCACATTAGTCAATACTAGACCACATTAGTCAATACTAGACCACATTAGTCAATACTAGACCACATTAGTCAATACTAGACCACATTAGTCAATACTAGACCACATTAGTCAATACTAGACCACATTAGTCAATACTAGACCACATTAGTCAATACTAGACCACATTAGTCAATACTAGACCACATTAGTCAATACTAGACCACATTAGTCAATACTAGACCACATTAGTCAATACTAGACCACATTAGTCAATACTAGACCACATTAGTCAATACTAGACCACATTAGTCAATACTAGACCACATTAGTCAATACTAGACCACATTAGTCAATACTAGACCACATTAGTCAATACTAGACCACATTAGTCAATACTAGACCACATTAGTCAATACTAGACCACATTAGTCAATACTAGACCACATTAGTCAATACTAGACCACATTAGTCAATACTAGACCACATTAGTCAATACTAGACCACATTGGTCAATACTAGACCACATTAGTCAATACTAGACCACATTAGTCAATACTAGACCACAGTAGTCAATACTAGACCACACTGGACAATACTAGACCACACTGATCAATACTAGACCACACTGGACAATACTAGACCACACTGGACAATACTAGACCACACTGCACAATACTAGACACCACTGTTAAATACTAGATCACACTGGTCAATACTAGATCACGTTGGTCAATACTAGACCACACTGGTCAATACTAGACCGCACTGGTCAATACTAGATCACAGTGATCAATACTAGACCACACTGGTCAATACTAGACCACCTTAATTAAAAACTACACATAAAAATACCCCACCACATGAAATGAAACTAACTAGGCGATACCATTCGACTCTCTGCCATACTGGTCAATAATTGACCACACAAGGCCACAGTCCGCACCAACTAACGAAGTTTACCATGTATCCGTACGATGACCCTGCTCTGTAGTCCTGCAACATCTTTTATTCAAAGTTTGGGGTCAACGGACAGCGAAGAGGGAGATGCGAACTGCACCCAGCGATGATTATGATGGTGGAATTGGTAACGCTTAAAGACTGAAACAATAGAGCTAAAATTCGTTAAAGGAATTTACAATTTCGGTGTAATGTGCGGTAATATTATTATTGGAGTGGTTAAAGGAACAGTCAAACTCAGTAATTGAAGACAATGATTAGCTTTAAGTGTATGCTGTAACGAATTTGTTAATTACTCTCACTGAACTTGAAATTGCGAGGGTGTAAGGACCTTTTGGGTAGCCTCTTAAACGCAGGTAAGGTTTAAAAATAATTATATTTACCCTGTAACTTACTGCAAGTTGTTGTATTAGTTCTTGCAATTAGACCTGCTGTTGTAAGAATAAAGAATACCCCTAAATGGAATGATGCACTGGAGACCCTACTAATATAGGCCAGGGATCAAGTCGCTCTCTAATCGAGAGCAACAGAGACCAGAGATGCTCAGAAAAGGAGGAAAAAGCGGCTAGCACTAGCAGAGAGAGAGAGAGAGAGAGAGAGAGAGAGAGAGAGAGAGAGAGAGAGGATTGCCGAAAATCTAGAGACATATGATAAGATAATCTAACCTTTTCAACTAAAATTTATTCAAAAACTTTATCGACACCTTATAGAGAGAGAGAGAGAGAGAGAGAGAGAGAGAGAGAGAGAGACCTCATAGAGTTCCTAGGTTACTCTGACCTCCCTGCTCCATTACCAGTCGGGGATGCACTAATCTTAACTAAGCTCCTTGTGGATGCGGCGTTCGAGTCTAACTTTGTACCCCTGTAATTATCAGCACATTGACTGAGCGATTGATTTCTTAACGCATAATGCCAACAGCAAGGTTATAACGTGGACAGGTCCCAAAACCTGACCTACTTGACTTAAATGCCCAGGTCTCAACGACCCCTTGCCGTCCAGCGACCCACATCCAGCCTTGCCTCTTGCTCTCTTGTCATGGTATCCCCGCCCTGTCTCGTGTGTGGCAGCACATAAAATTGTCAGACGTCCGTCTTAGGACCCGTCCACAATATAGCCTATATAGTGCTGCTGTTGGACGTTAAACCAACCCAACAACAACAGCAACAACATCTCCACCTTTAGAGGAAGGACACTATAAAGTTCCCGGATGCTGTCCGACCATCTCTTGAGCGGACGGCACCTTGTAGTTTTGGTGAATTCTAGCCTTAAGTTGGTGTTTATTCTGGTATTTCATTTTCACTGGTTCTTTTGACGTGGTCGAACCAGCGAAGACGCCAGGCTAAAACGACGTCTTCGATAGTTCCCGTCATACCAGGCGTCTCGCGCACGTATGTGTCACTGAGCCCATCTTGTTAAGTCAAACCCACAATATCTATTACTCTTAGATATTTTCTTTGAAGCACTCAAAGAGTGTATATCTCTGATATTCTAGATGGCCAAGTCTCCGCGCCATGTATTGATATCAATACGATTATGACCTTATAATTTCGAATCTTTAGTTTCCTCGACAAATCACGAGAAGTCCAAATTTCTTCTTGCACGTGAAGACGGCCAAACGCTTGTGATGCCAATGACATGAAATTGTCCACATCTGAGGCGCACCCTGGCGCTAGACTTACCAATTCTAACGTTTGCCAATAAATGCACGACGCAATGTTCTTGTTATGCCTAATACCAGTCTTAGCTTTTGTCCTAGCCAGTCACACTATACTGACAGACTGACACCAAAACATGGGCTCACAAATGGAGGGCGAAATCGAAAAAAAAAGTTAATTTTTCCCGATCGTAGGCTCGAACCGGGGACTTTCCGAATAGAAGCCCAGGTCTCTACCACTTTATACAAATCCTCCCCCCCCTCACCCACCCTCTCCCCCTGTACAATATCACTCTTGGTCCAGTTTAATTGCCTTGGGCTTTCTGACTTACTTCACAAAATAGACAAGTCAAGGAATGACGGTGAAAGTGTTCTCCTGACTAATGTTATGTAGATTGAGGTCAAATCCGTCAAACTCCTAACCTGTCTGTTGAGCAGCTGAAACTCTATTAACGTCGTGAACTCTTGATATTTGCAGCTAGAATGTCTTAAATTTTGATATAACAAAAATGCCAATATAAATACTAGACGTCTCATCAACAGTCGGTATTTAAAGGCAGGTAACCATTAAATGTAGCAATTAAGTTGAAAAAAAAAGAAGCGCAGTCGCAAAGCAAAAGTGCATGTCTTCCTGTGGCAGTGAACGTGTTCGCACGATAAATTATTCAACATTGTTCTTAAGACCGAGTTACTCCTTGGTTTACTAACTGTACCAAGTCAGCGTTTTCCTTGTAACTCACTTTGGTTCTAAATGCAAATATTTGTTTATTCGGTAATCCTGCCTGCTATTTTTGGAAGCCTTGGCCAAGAGGGCATGTCATGTTCATAAGATCGATTTCGGATAGTGCTCAAGATAGAAACTTGCGTGATCGATGGGTTTAACTCCGAACCTGTCCATGCCAGCTTTAATGAGAATCGTTTCAAACTCACATGGCATTTTCAACTTCAGTTTCTATGATGTATCCTTTCCCACAATTTCCAATGCCCCAGATTCGTTATTTTCTTTTTCTATTCTATGATCGCTATCTCTGTGTTTTGACATTGTGGTTTGTTTTCTAAAATCTCAACTTACTTGTTTTTTTTTCTCTCTCAGATTCTGTCCTTTTCTGCTCTACCTCACTTAATATTCTTTCTCTTTTACGCGTCCTTGACCACTTTCTCCTATTCTCTCTTTCTCTAATCTCTCAGCATTTCTTATTTTACTATATATCTAAGTCTCATTTTTTCCCTACATCATCCCCTCTCTACCCTAATCTTCTTTAGCCTTCCCTTTTTAAGTAGTAGTATTCTTATATTGTTTGAAAAGAATATAAAAGGATGTCACAGGAGCAAAAACAAACAAACGAACAACAACAACAACTAAAAAAACCCTCAACAACAAACAACCCCCCCCAAAAAAAAAAAAAAAAAAAATAATAACTAAAAAACAACAACAAAAGAAAACAAAACAAAAACCCAACCCTAGACAAAGCCAACTCAAGAAACATCTACTGCCACAAGGCCTCCCCAAGAACAGGCCAAGTCACCGAAAATGATCGAATTGAACAACATTTTCAACGTAACAAGTGTGACAGTGTTATATATCTAATAAACCACTACCACATTTAGTTCAGATTGAAACTCAGATATATTATTGTTCGCCGACTCAGCCTACACTAAAACAATGAGAAATGATTTGACTGCTTCTACTAATGTTATGGTATATTTCACTGGGACTCTGAATGCAAATGTTTATATATTCCCGTGACTTTCAGTAACTATTTTGAGAAGCCTGGACCGATCACCGTGTTAATTAAAGACGACACAAAACACACGCGTGTATTATTGTAAGATCGTATCGTCACCGAATAGAAGATCAAGGAACCCAGCACTTCGATTAGACAAGAAATACCAAGTACAACGAGGGCGCAGACTTAGGCCGCCGACTTTGGCATATTGATCTATGTGTTCTCTGAGGTCGGGCGTGTAATCTGGTTTGTATTTGTACTCAATGTGGCCAGAGCTCACTTAGAAAAAAACGCTGAAATTATTTTGTCGATGCTTAGTTCTCACGCAAGGAACAAATTAGATTGTTACCGGAGGAGAACTAGACAGTAGGGTGTGTGTGTGTGTCGATGTGTGTGTGTGTGTGTAGGTGGGTGTGTGGGTTTGTGTGTGTGGGAGGCGGGGGGGGGGGTGGACGGGAGACAGACGAGGTCAAGAAAAAGTTCCCTGTATTAGTTTTCACAGGCACAACTCCCGACAGAGTGAAATTACCAAACTACTATGCTTTGCTTTAACATGTTCTTTACATATTATTTCTTTATCATTCTATGCATTTTAAAAACGTCATCTATGAACATAATAGTGGAAAATATTAATATTTATTAATGATAATAAATAATAACAATAAATATTATATAATCACCATTATTGTGATTATTGTAAGTGTTATTTTTGTTGCTCCTGTGGTTGATGTTGTTGTTGTTGTTGTTGTTGTTGTTGTTGTTGTTGTTTGAGGTGATGGTGGTGTTGGTGGTGGTGGTGGAGGTGGTCCTGGTGTTGTTGTTGCAGTGTTATGAAGCATACACCCAAAAATGTTCATTTTTTTTCCTTCATCAAGCAATCGTTCTCTTTTGTTCGGAAAGAAGCGTCTTCAAAGTTGAATAAGCGGCTATCACGACATAGAGAATCAAACGCCACATCTTCAGTTCTTCAACATTTGTACGGTGATTGTTAAGGACAAGAGCATGACTCCTGTAGATCTGAATGGCACGCCGTCAGTCCATCCTTTTCATCCAACCAGGTTAAGGAACCAGATGGACTTTCCTCGTGCTTTGTAATTTATACATCAATCAATGTGAGCCATAAAGCACTCACAATCAAAAAAGAATCCTGACATATGAAATAATTTGAGAGGAAATTTTATAAGACTTAAATGTTCTTTTCAGTCAAGCACATTAATTTTAGCATGTTATAAAAGAACTTTTTATGAAAGCTACAAGAGTAAAACTCAAGTAACAACAAAAACTACAACCATATGATTACGAAAATGGCAACAACTGAATGATTCAGGATGAAAATGTCAAGATCTAGACACTGGGTCGTGTTTTAACACATTTTACATAACAACCCGGTAAAACATTTGAGTAGGTAAAAAGTTTACAATGTTTGCTCATAAGTACGTTCCATGTCGGCTTGTTTAGTTTGTTGAATTGAAATAATTATGATAAAAAATATTTTACGTAAACAACAACAGCAGAATGAAAATTCGCAGGCGAAAAGAATGACATAGGGTTAAAATAAAATACAACATTAAATAGATAGGAATGCCCAAGATTACATAACTTGAGATGTGCTTGGACAATCGAAGGTTTATTTTTTAACTTGGTTTTCATTTTCTCGTTTGAACGAAACTCACAAACATAACACAAACTATGATCGAAGCAAACAAACAATCAAGTTAATACACATACAGAATAAAAAATACCCCCCCTCTCCCCCGAAAAAAAGAAAAGAAAACAAAAAAAAAACAAACAAAACAAAACATCAACAACAACAACAACAACAACAACAACAACAACAACAACAACAACAACAACAACAACAATAAGACAAAACAAAAAAAAACAAACAAAAAACAACAACAAAAAATTATAAACATAACAAAAAGACGACAGATGCAACAAGGAACAAATTACAGTTTTTTCTTCTTCTATCTCACAAGCCTAAATTAAGTGAACAAAGAGTTTCTCAATTCTTTTCATTTGATTTATTGACCCCAAAAAGCGGGTCATTGATCGCAACCCTTACTCTACAAACAAAAGAAATTTCAAAATATTATGTTATGGTTTAGTTACGTAATTTAGGAAATTCAACTTTTCTTTTTACTAATTCAACCTTTTCACTACTTAAAAAAATCTACTAACTCTGAGAAAACGCTTTTAAACAGTTAACATTAAGAAGGGTTTTACGCTTTTAAAATTTTCAACACCAAGAGTAAGAATAAAGACAACAGCGACGACACAAAAAAACAACAAGTAGCAGAACAAGAACAACAGCAGCACTAAACTAACTTTTGGTTGATTCTAGATAACAAGGCAAGTTTATACTCACAAAAATGAACAAGTTACATAACGAAGTTAAGGATTTTCTTTATTAAACTAATGGTTTTTTTCTTCTTTTTTTTTATCATTGAGGGCTTTTAAAACCTATTGAGCTAGAAATTGTTTCTCCTATTTCTCACTTAATTAAATTGCATTTTTTTGTCTTAAGTATCTATCTAAGTCTTATCTATCTATCTATCTATCTATCTATCTATCTATCTATCTATCTATCTATCTATCTATCTATCTATCTATCTATCTATCTA